>BJCM01241275.1:0-22109 GCA_018326385.1 Flaveria bidentis | reverse complement strand
TTAAGAAAAAATATTTGGTTTAGTAACCAACATTAAAATTCCTACATTTACTTTTCTCTCTTCTCTCTCATCTCTCTCATCTCTCATACATTAAGTTTAAGAAAATCAATAATTGACTTCATTAACATATTATTTATCAACTAACTCATCTTCATTGTCGTTTTGAGGTCATACATAAAAATATAGGTTGGTTATATATACATAGCTAATAACCAACATTTGTTGCAAATCATTCATAATGTTGCACTTGTTGTGCCTTAATAACCATTACATTCTATATATATGTAACCTTTTGTATAACTGATTACATATATGTAACCACCACTAGTCATATATATATGATCGTTATGTAGATATAACCCAAATGCTTACGTATATGTAAGCATATCTTCATATACGTAAGCGTGATGTTTACTTATATGTGAATGGATGAAAGAACTAAAAATGAAAATATAGGAAGAAAAGTTGAGAACTATAGAATTAAAGATCTTTTGGGTACATATATGTAACCCAAGTTACGTATATGTAACTCAAGTAATATAAACATGTCTCCATCTTCTTCCTTTTGTTACCATCCATGGTGGTAAGAAAACCAATTGATTTTATTGGTTTCTTGAGCAGCGATGATGTGCTCTTGAACTCGTTTATCAATCAATTTCATCGAAAACCAATTCTAAGACTTGATTTCATTAATTTTGTTGAATTCATCTTTTTTCCACTAGCCTCTAACTTGATTTCATCACCATTACTAAGTTTTGACCTTAATAACATGAAAATCCCTCTCTTGTTGAACTTCATTATTAGATTAATTTTCTTGAATCAATTCATTCAGTTGAAAAAAAGAAAAAAACAGATACCTTTTTTTAGCAAATCCACATATTAATCCAAGAATTGAATGAAACTTTTTGAAATAGGTTGTGTAGAAGCTATTGATTTGACTGGTTGAAATGGTTTCAACATTGTTGCTACAAAATTAAAGTTTTGATATTCGGGTTATAGATGAAGAATGTGACTTTTTTTAATAAAAGAGTTAATCATATGAAAGACCCTTCTGGTAAAAACATGATATCACTTTGTGGGAAGTTACAAAGACGTTAAGGCATGTACGTTCATAGCACAAATATTTCTTGACATGATTTGATATTGTATTTTCAGTTAACTTTATTAAAATAATAAAAATGCTCTTATCTATAAAAAAATAAAAAGGATTTCTAAGTTAATTAAATGTGACATTAGACTGTAAATCCACCTACCCCACTTTAGGTTAAATATATGATCAAATAAAATATAATCATGTTATAAAATACTCCACCCTCACCCCCAAAATCATCATCTTCCTCGTTAAAGATTCGTCGGCAAACTAATCACAGTCACTAATTCTCTTTGCCCATTTAGCTATTTGTGGTTCAAAAGTTTCTAGGTCATTAGTCCTTTCAAGATAGGTTTGTTTCATGATTTGAGAATTATTGATATTGTCTATATTATCAATAATTTGATAATTGTGGGATTAAAAAACCATAGATTAGGTATTTAATCCGTGTTAGCATTAGTGGCGGAGCTTGAACACTCCTATAAAGGGGGCGAGGGCGTGATTAATTTTTTTAGGGGGGCTAAGTCGAGATTTATATAAAAAATACACTATCGAGCCAAAACTTTACACTACCGAACCAAAAATTTACACTACCGGTGAAAAAAGAGGGGGGCGACGCCCCCCACCCCCCACCCGAGTCCCAACTATGTCCACTCCTGGTTAGCATTTCTATATAATTGTTAATGAATAATCGGTATGTGTTTATACTTCATTACCTTCATTACTCGTCATAGATAGTTGGTAGGGGTTTCATACCAGAAGTCCTTTACATTTGATCATTAGAATGAATCGAAACCTAGGTGATCTCTAACTCATTTGATTTCATATCACCTTTTTTTAGATTTCATATCACTTGTTTACTTTATTCTTATTTTAGTTTTTATTTAATTAATTTCTTAAGTTAAAAATCACTCAATTAACTAGACGAAACAATGATAAGGATTCAGTATCTGAAGCATACACGTGTCTAAGGATTGATACTAATTTTCTTACTAGCACATACTATATTAGATACGGTAGATACACTTGTCTGTTGTGTATAGTCGGGTTAATAAGTGGATGGCCTTTCAAAACTTAATTATAAAATATATATAGTTTACAACATATTTAATAACTATTAGAGTTAATTACTTTTTCATATATGAGATTTCATATAAATTAACATTTGAATAAAAAAAAGTTTAAATTTTGTCATTTGTACCCATATTTAACTTAAATTGTCATTTAAATTCACTTAACTACACCTAACTAACACTCTTAGCTTTTCTGCATTAGGAGTATTTCAATCAAAACAAGTACAAAATAAAAAACAAGTCCTACGTGAGAGGTTTTATGCGTTTAATAGTAGAAAAATATACATAAATAAAAAACAAGTCATATAATAAGTCTATGTGAATCATAACCATAAACATAAATTATCATAAAAGTAATAAAAAACAATGAACAATATGACTATAACAATCACCGAATAATAATCATAAATACCAATTATCGTAACCATAATTATACTTTAAACCAAAGAAAGGTCCCTCACGTGAGGCTGGTTCTTTAGATCGTAATTATTTTGACTATAATGCTCATAATATAAGAAAATGAATGAAAAAAGTTAATAATGCTAGTTGGGTGTCGTCTAATAGATATAAATTACAATTTTATTGAAACATTTGAATATACATGATAAAATTTAAACTTTTAAATATAAATAATAATTTTAATAAAACATTTTAATTTATATTATATTAATTATCATCCCTACTATGCATAATGGCGTTGTACCTTATGCATAGGATTATTTAAAAAAATAATTGAATTTATACTTTTAACACAATTTTTTTCTTTTTTACAATTTAACTTTTTAAATTTGATTTTCTTCACTTTTAATCTAAAACTTTTCATCTTTTTCAAATTATTCTCACAACTTTTATATTTTCAATTTTGTTCTTCTATACTTTTCATATTTCTTAAATCTTTGTATTATGTTTCGTTCTAAGTTTTGCAAGTTAATACGACACAATATGCATGCGCGATTCAACATTTTTACGTTCACTTTACTTTTCGTTCAAAAATTTAATCTCACAGCTTTTATATTTTCAATTTTATTCTCTTATACTTTTCATATTTCGTAAATATTTGTATTACGTTTTGTTCTAAGTTTTGCAAGTTAATACGACACAACATGCATGTGTGATTCAATATTTTGACGTTTCGCTTTACATTTCATTCAAAATTTGGTAAGTTAACACAATACAATGTGTGTGCGTGGTTCAATAATTTTATTTTTTTATTTTTTCCTTTTTGAAGGGTTCGGTAGAACACACGGATCTTAGATCGACTTAGTTATATTTTTCTATGTTTTATATTTTGGTCTTTGTTTTTCATATTAAGACACCAAAACTTCAGTTTTTGTAGTCGTTAGAGGTGAGGTGACATTTGTGTTATTTGATACGTTTTTATGCATTCATCGCAACATAAATAGCTTATTTCTAATTATTAACTAAATAACATAGAATTCATGTTTCACACCACTACTTAACGTTGTCCAAACGGGCGATTACACATACTCAAACTAGAGTTTAGTTCCCAAAAATCCTCACATGCATTATTTACAGCAGCCAATGAGAAAACAAATGTCAACATTTAAGAACTGCGAACCAATCATTTAATGCCACCAACGATGAACTTTAATCTTCACATCACCAACCGATGAAATAAAGTACATATCACCATTTAAGATCTAGTGAACCAATCCTTTACACATAGGATGAACATTTACCCAACCATGATCTTTGGTTTCTTTTTCATATATTTAACTTTTTCTATTTAACTATATAAACTATATATATTTACTTAGAAGACAAATATGTTTTTTAATTACATAAATAAAATAAATAAATAAATAAATAAAGAGTTTGTTTGTTTATAGATACAAATACAAAATAACACAAATATGACTAATCTAGATTGAAATGACTATCATATCTAAACTCTCCGATATCCTATAATATATTCTAGTAAATCATACGTGAAGACTCAAACCCTTTATTTATATTTTTAGCTCTTGTCGTTCTTCCAAACCCTGCCGAAATTGATGCTAAATGTGGTCTGGATTGCTAAGAAACGTCACCGGATGATCCATTGTTTGAAATAAATATAAATAACATCCATTACTAATTACTTAACTTTAAGTAGCAATGTAATGTACATTAATAATTAACAAGACAACAATTAAAGATGTTATTCACAAGATTACTACTAAATAGACCAAATCGGTAATCAAAACTTGCCTTACATAAACAGATGTACGTAGAATGACTGACCAACTTAATCAATGCTTAACCCACATGAAAAAGATACAATCATTTTTGCATCCAAAACAAAAGTAGAGATTATACAATCAAAACCTAAAGAAAATCAAAACAACAATCATAGATTAGAGAGACCTATAAAGCATCTTAACCCAAAGTGTAATATAGAAATCATAAAAAGTCAAAATCACTAACAAAAGAAGTTCACCTGATGAATAGCGTTGAACATAAAAAAAGTAGCGCATTAAACCCTAAGACTGCAAGAATCGCCTCAATCGTCATCTTCACCAAACCAAAAGATAGAAATGTAAGAGAAGTCGCCATCGTCGGGCGAAGAAGATGGAATGAGGGGCGATGGAAGTCGAGCTTGAACTCTCTCATATCGTTCTTTGCAGATGCGTAACCTGAAGCCCTGAAAGAAGAACATGTGGCGCTGTGACTCACATGGTTAAATACCCAAAATACCTTTGGCTAGTGGTATTGTAGCCACCGACCAAAAGTTTGAATATATACTAATATAATATATTAATGTAACTTTAATAGTACTTAAAAAGCTAAACTTATACCTTAGTTCGAGGGATGTTGTGAAGGAGAAATTTTAATAGAGAGGTTTGAGAGATTGAAGAGGGTAAGAATGTTAAAGAGGTTGCCGGCTGATTTACGGGTGGATAGGTAGATAGTTATTTAAAAAAGTAGTAAATGTGGTGTGGCTGCAAAAGTAGTCGTATGGGTTGTCTCGTTGGTTTCATGGCAAACTATAAAGAAGCAGTAAACGACCATTTACCGGGAACTAAACAACACTATGACAACTCTTTTGACACGGGTTGACTATGAATAGTAAATGATATTTTGTATTTAACAACCGACCGTTTACCGCTACAAAAAGCAAACAAACGTATACCAACAACTGTTGTCGTCAAATCTAAATGCTATATGTTTCACTATGGTGTATTAAATTCAATGTTTTTAGAACCGGATCGGACGTCGAACCGGACGACTTACTGGTTTGGTGGTCGGACCGGTTCGACCGGATTTAACTATATTTATATATGTAATTAAATATAAGTAATTTATATATGATTTATATATATATATTTTATAGTTATAAATAAAACTTAACTATATTTGTATATCCGACGTATTAATTTATGGTTTAACATCCTGTTTTTACCCATTAAAATTAAATAATAAAAAAGAAAATTTGGTCCGAACCGGTCCGGTTTCCCAGTCCGACCAGCGGTTCGGGACGAACCGTCCGGTTCGACCAGTTCAAAACGAGTTACACCAGACCGGACCGGACCAGCTCTCGATTCGCGGTCGAACCGGTCGGACCGGCTGGTCCAATCCGGTCTCAACAACATTTATTAAATTAAGACCAATAAAATATATTTAACGGTATAAAAGATAACGAAATCCAAAAAAGTTCGATGATGCACGTCACTCTAAGTATGAAACCACGCCCAACTGACCACAACAACCTATTACCGGCTAATTCGAAAGCCACGTGACCCCTCCCAAAAGTAACTAACGTGGCCCCCTATATATCCACTCTTTGTCTTCACCCCTCCACTATATATATAACCACCACCACTACCACCACCACAACCACAACCACCATCAACCACCACAGTTATAACTTTCAGTCGATACATTCATCACACAATGGCAGCTCCTTCACTCTTCATGGCTACAACCACCGTCCCACGTATCACCACAACATCCCAATTCATCCCCAAAAGAAACACCACTAAATTCTCCATCAAATGCATGGCGTCACAGCCACCACAAGATCCAGAAGCTTCTGGAACATCAACTCCACCACCACCAGCCCCGAAGGTGAAGGTGAGCACCAAATTCTCCGACGTCTTGGCGTTCAGTGGGCCCGCACCGGAGAGGATCAACGGGAGGCTGGCGATGATCGGCTTCGTGTCGGCGATGGCGGTGGAGTTGAGCAGCGGTCAAGACGTGTTGAGTCAGGTGTCCAACGGTGGCGTTGGGGCCTTTGTTGCGACGAGCGTGGTGCTGTCGCTGGCGTCGTTGGTGCCTTTGTTTAAAGGGGTGCGAGCCGAGTCGAAGTCGAGCGGGCTCATGACTTCGGACGCCGAGCTGTGGAACGGGCGGTTCGCGATGTTGGGTCTGGTGGCGTTGGCTTTTACGGAGTTTGTGACAGGGAGTGCACTTGTATGAGAAATGTACAAAAGTGAATTGTTTTTTAAGTGAAGTGTAAGTAGAGTAGTTTGTAGTCATGTATTCCTAAAGCTATCAGTTGTGTGAGTTGTTGCAAGTAACCGATGCATATGTTGTTAAGTGCAAATGATGAAATTTTATTTTATTATGGAATATTTTCAAATTGGGTTGGTTAAAGATGGTATTGGGATAATGTGTTTGAATAATCGTCATGAAACTCGTAAAATGTGTATCTGTTAAAACACAATAAGATATGTTTTGTAAAAAAATACATTATGAATTTTTTTTAATTAATTAAATTTAGGAGTTAATGATTTATTATTTCTTTTTCTTGATACCATAACATATAGTTGTCACACTCAAGCCATCAAATGTGTTAAAGGTGTCATTTTCATGTATGTTACTTGTGCTAATCGTGTCGTCTGTAATCTATTAAACACGATAAAACACGGTTTGCCAGCCCCAGGAATACAAATAAACGTTTTTATTAATATCTTGAATTTGCTAGAGAACGGAAACAAGGGTAGCATAGGACATGACATGTCACATGTATGTTTTTTTACTAGAACTTGAATTTAAATTTTTCCGCAATAAAGTTGTGGAGATTCCGTTGAAAAGTACAAATGTCTAGATGTAAAGTACTAAGTTTTATTTATGTAACATCGTGTATTTTTTAGTTAATTAAGAGTTAACTTCTTAAATTCTTGTAAGGATCATATTTGTCTAATATGAAACTTGGGAATTATTTATGCTTGATTCTTTGATTTCACTAAGTATTTCTTTCATTTAAAAGTTAATAATTTATCTATTAAATTAAATATTATAATATTATTAATAGATTATAATAATAATAATAATAATAATAATAATAATAATAATAATAATCCTAAAAATAAGACTAATATTTGTAATTATACAAGTAATTACAACATTTACTTATGATGTTAAAAATAATAATAATAGTTAAACAATTAAGAAGTTGTAAGAATAACTAAAACTTAAAGCAATTAAGTTAGGGGTTAAATTGTCATTTTTTAAAACTTTAAATGCAAGTTTTATGCATAAAATAATAAAAACAAAACTGCAGGGACTAAATGGGTAAATTATCAAAAACCCAAACCCCCACCCCCATTTCTTTTCACGATTTTCCGGCCACAAGATCCGGCCAACCTCCGGCCAAGCTCCGGCGAGGGCAAAACGCCCAATAAATGATTGGTTCGACCGAATTAAAGCTAATATTTCGAATGTGGACACTAATTGAATACGTAACCGGTGTTAACTCGATCGAAATGATGGTTTCATTAAGAAACCACATGAAACCGAAAGCCACCAAGTAATTGCACTTGAAATCCGTTGAATTGAGCCGTTTGGTTGATTAGAAACGTACGTTTAATCACTACAAAACTAAATGTGAAGTTTAATTCGGGTTTAACAACCAGTTAATCATCCAATTGTAACCGAACCAAACGGATCAAAGGCGAAATCCGTTCGAGACTAAATCAACCAAATCAAACCTATATAACAGGGGGCAAATACTCCTTTCGATCCCTTTGAACTTTCTGTAAACACAATTCATAAATCATTCACTCAAACAATTAGAATTTGACTTTTATTCATTGCAAGTTAGTCGAGGCTTTATCGAGCATAATCATATCAATTCGGTTGCAAGCAAGTAAGTTAAAGGCACCATTGTGATCGAATTCATGTAGGGAACAAAAGCCCTATGTTTGATTTCATTATCAACCACGAATTTGGGTTCGATTTGGATCCAACTAAGTTCTAGGGTTCTATGTATTTGGGGGGAAACTCTTTACTTGGGGTTTAAGGAGTTCGAAACCAATATGAACCAAGGCCGCGACCCTGGTTCACCGGTTAAGTCACACTGCCCTTAAGCATGAGGTCCCGGGTTCGAACCCGGGCACCCTCATGTTTTATTTTTAAAGGTTTTTTAGCTTAAAACAAATTTCAAAAAAATTTAAAATATATATAAATTATATTTATAGATCTCAAATATTTTCAAAAGTTTTCAAAGATTTTCTATAATTTTTCTAAGTTTAAATAAAAATATTTTTATTGATAAAACATTTTAGCAAAGCTTGTTTGAATAATTTTTAATAAAATGGATTGAAAATAATAGTTAATAAATTACGATTGGTTCAAATGTCCCTTTTTAATTAACTTTGTTTATATAGTAATAAACTTTTAGTTATAAGAATTTATTTGAACTTTATATACAACCTTTCTAATCATTATAATTGTTCTCTTCACAACTTTGAATAAAATATACATACATTTTTTTTCCAAGAGAATATCAACTTATTCCATTTGTTAAATATAATCAATTGACATATATCAAGTCCTACCAAAACCCTAGTTCGCGTTAAAACGTTAACTATTAAACTTAAACCTTGTAAATATATATTTATATTTTAGGTACCTTGTGAAGGTTTTCGAGTTGGGACGTTTATTTATACTTCTTATTAGTCGTCAATATATACTTATTTGATCATGTGAGTATTTCTATACCTTTTTTTTTCATATTTTTATACTTTGGGGTGAAACATGTTACATTATAACCATTGCACTTGTAAAAAGTTTGATTCTTGTAAACTTATGGCAATTCACTTGTATGTTGTGGTTAGTTGATCTTAGTAATTACCATGTATTGACGATTATATGCACAATCATTAACTATTGCTAGCCTGGCGACGCTATAGATCTATGGGCTTGACAAGCCTGCTTGGTTAATCCAAGTAC
Source organism: Flaveria bidentis (assembly GCA_018326385.1). Taxonomy (NCBI): domain Eukaryota; kingdom Viridiplantae; phylum Streptophyta; class Magnoliopsida; order Asterales; family Asteraceae; genus Flaveria; species Flaveria bidentis. Next base: position 12,770 of record BJCM01241275.1, on the reverse strand, counting down.
ACTTAGCTAATCATATAAACTTGTAAACGTCAAGACTTGTAAACTGTCAAGGTTTGATTGTGCATCTGTGTTACATCCCTAGTTACTTTGTTCTCTAACTTATGACATAAATTGTCATCTTTTATGTACTTATTGTTTGAAAACTATAGAAATCTCAACAACATTATGTTGGCCTTTTAATTTTTTAACATGTTTCAGGAAACACGCAAGTTTGATTGCCACTTTTGAAGTTTATTCACACCTAGGAATGGACCTAGATAAATAAATGGATGGACTTGAAATATTTCTTTTATGCATGTTAATGTCCTTATTTGTGACTTATATTTGTAATGTTACATTTAAAACTTATGATTAATATATATTTGGGTTTATTAATAGCGTTATGTGGCTGTGAACGATCTTAATCCTCACACTTCGACGTTTCCGTCGTTAAGGTTGGGGTGTGACATGTTATGATGGGACGACGATGATAGGTGGGTTATTATTTTTCTAAAACAAAATACTTTAGAATCTTAAATGGCTTAAAACATATACCACGAAAGTTTCACAACACCACAAGCTTCTTTTGGTTAATCTTTCATTTCCAAACGCCAAAATTAGAACAATTTCGGTTGTCCTGGGGTCACTTGCCGTCACGCTTTGTCGCTGATGACCTCCCAACCGGACTTTGCATTACAAATTAGCTTTGATTTTCTCAATTTCTAATGACACTAGCATTGACACCATTGCAAACCATCATTTCCAAGTCGAACACAACTTTGATTGCCTTGAAACCCTTACCATGGGTTGTCGTGACACCACACGTGTCATGTACTCATGTCCAACAGTTATCCATGTTGTCAATGAATTTGGCCTCTTGGAAGAATGTTTTGGCAAATTTGACATGTTTATTTTGATGTAAGTTGAAAAGTCAATGTTTATTTTAAGAAAATTATATGTTAATTTTGAGAATTTCTCTTAAAATAACTATATTGTAACGCACCCATCTCATATGTCCTGGTTCAAATACAAGTAACATTATATTGAAATGCACACATGAGTACTTATCTGGTATTTGTTAATGCGTCCTACTTGATTTAATTCAAATTATCAATTTATAAGCTTGGTGTAGTTTAGTATGTTCGATTGAATCATTGAAATTTAACTATTATTCAAATAGTTAAGATTTTACTAGGATATTGTCAAACTTAACTGGTTTGGTTAAAGGTCGGATATCAACCTATGGATGGGTAGATGTTACAATAATCATAGTGTAACGAGTTTTATTCAATTTTAACTAAAAAATTGTCAATTTATTAGCTTGGTGTAGTTCTGTTTATTTATTTAAAATTTTATGTTTAAAAATATTTTATTTGAATAGTCAAACTGGTAAAAATTTTAAAAAAATAGTCATCAATATATGTTTAGTGAAACAAGTTCACTTTATTAAGGTTTTACTTTATAAGATTTTAACTAAGCTTCGGTCCAACATGACTATCCCCGATCCGATTTACATAACTGTCTCTTACTATGTCGAAGTATTGAGATTTTGTTGTGTTTGAGACACAACTATGTGTTTTCTTTTACATAGCCATTTTAATTGTTGTAGAAATATGTAATCTTTTATTAACCATATCACACGACCACATGAGGAGATTTACCTTATAGTATACTATTCTATCAATTTTATTATTTTTTTTTATATTTGAAAACGGAAAGAGACGACTATAAAGACTAATTTCATATAGTCGTGTGGCCATTAGTATAAAGATTAAAATTTATGAAGTTTTTTTGCATTTATATTTGGAATACAACCTTTTTAAGTATTCACAACTTTATAAAGCTCTTAATTCACACTTATTAACATTTATATCTTATAATATTTTAACTCTTAACCTGATAGAATATATATAGAATGGAGACATCTTACATGACCTTTAATATTCACTAGCATTGCTTTAATGTGTGATATCATATGTAGAATTATCCGACGATAATAGGATATAATATAACCCTACTTCTATGTGCCGGTTGCGATATTTATTTAGAAAAAGTTATGAGTTATAAGAGCATTTGTAGATGTTTTAAGAAAGGAATATATAGTTCATTATATCACAATAATATACACAATAAGCTAGCAATAAGACATTGCTCAACAGTCACCACCATATACAACATTACATCATGCATAGATTCTTAATGTTGTAAATTAAGATGATGGATTGTTGAAGAATATGCAGACAACCGAGATGTCATCAGCTGCAAACCCCGCCCGTTTACATTTCCACTGAGCAGCTGCATACTCAACCAGCCGTTTCGCTGATTCGTCTCTATCAGCTGGTGCAGATGATGAAACAATCTCCACTGCCTTTTCGTTCGAGACCACATCCCATACCTGCAGATTATTATTCATATGAATCTAAAGTTAACTAATAATCACTTCAAAAATGCACACACAAACACCCATGATATATGTAAGAGTACTCAAAGTAATATATAATTATGATGATGATGATGATGATGATGATGATGATGATGATGATGATGATATCATACCCCATCAGTGGCCAAAATAACAAACTGATCACGTGTGGTTAAGGTTCTTTGTATCACATCTGGCTCAGAAGAAAGACCGAAATCTTTTACACAAAAGTCACCAAAAGCTCTTGAAAGCGCGAGACCTGGTCCTTCTGGTGTGTCATCAATTATAGCACGAATCCTTGACACTCCGGACTCGTCATCTGATTCGCATACACAACCTCCTGACTGGTATATCCTATCCCTTTCCTCTAAATCAATGATAACAAAATGTAAGTGACAAACACACACACACACAAAACAATCAGATTTCATACAGTTATGTTGTTTATGAGAATGCTTACCAGGTAAATTTGGTTTAAAGTCTACAGTTAGCTGAACGGCTACCAAGCTACCATCGTCTGAAGTGGTCCCAAGAACAGCTCGAGAATCACCAACATTTGCTAACACGATAAGATCTCCCTGAGAATGAATTATGATCAGGAAAAATGTTTATTAATTTATCTTCATTTTGAAATAAAAAGGTACAGTCTTACATGGAGGCAATATGTGGGTTGAGTGGGTTAGGTAACATCATAATATGGGATGAGTTGAAACTGGCCAAAAGTGGGTTGGTCGGGGTTGACCCGAGAAGACTTTTTGTTCTAATCTCTTTTCACATTTTTCTACATAACTAAGTTGAGAAATATGATTGATTATTAGAATAATAATCTGCTTGATCAATGAAAACTTTTCGGGGGCTCTATGAATGAAAATTAGACTTTGACCCAATTTCTTTTCAACTAGAACTAAAGATGTTACCCACTTGACATGTTAGAGGAACATTATAACCCAAACCGAAATTGCCAACCTACTCATTTTGACCATATGGATTTCAACTTTTAAGGTCAAATCTACAATTAATTATCAATTACCTCGCGGATTATAGTCAAAGCAGCTGTGCCACTGTAAAAGGTATCAATTACAGGATGAATCTCAAGATCATAATCAACAGTAGAACAAGCCTTGATGAAAGATTTCTTCCACACACTAAATAGATCAAAGTTTGCATTTTTAAGCAATTCCCCATTCATCAAGCTTGAACATTGGGCCATAGCTTCCTGCCAATAATGTAGCAAATAAGCCGGCATTACTTTCTTCACTCTCCTGCCCACAAGATGGCCCCAAGGCCCATGCCCATCAAAAACTCCACAAAACATCACATCTTTGTTCCCTCCAAATCCCTATAAATAGACCAACATCCAAATTAATACATTTAAATTAATAAACCTTTATAGTTAATAATCTTTCTGCATATGGTATAAAAAAGAAAGAATACCTCCCATACGATGAAGCAGTCTTGATTAATTCCTTTATTTCCACCCCTAGAATAAGCTGACATGTAATTACTAGACCATTTGGCACAAACATTACCAGGAGAGGTTAATAATAAACCATTTTTTCGCGCTTCCTTGGCCAGAGTCTCAGTAGTATCCCTTCCAAGATTAATCCTTCGTTTCTTCCCCTTCTTTGGTGAAACATTTTTTGTTAATCCGCTCAAAAAAGAAGAAAACTGCACCATCTTTTCTACAATTCAGTTGATACCCACAAAGTCATTTGGAAGAAAGGATACAAGTCTAGTTTATGTTATATGCTAAATCAAGATAATGTGTGCATAATACTTAAGATCCACCTTTTCATGTAATTGGTTGTATAACAAGTGCTTAGTTATGGAAGAGTCAACTTTGTATAACCAGCCAACATCAATCACCTAAATAATTCTACACTTATGTAAAAATATAAAGAACTAATGTGATTTCCTAGGCCGTCCAACATCGAATATGTGTTCTGAAATTAAAGACACATTAGATATTTTGAATAAAAGGAAAAGTTTTCATTTTGGATGCTAAACTTTTGGTGACGAAAATGATTGATAACTAAACTTATAACATATACCACAATTATCAGGGACCCGTGATCCAGTTTTCATTTGGAACTTCAAATTGAAATCAATTAAGGATTTAAGGTCAAACGAGTCTCTTTCTTGGACCGTACCAGAAAACAACAAAATAGCCGGTAATGAGTGGCATCCAGTGGTTCATAGTCATCTTTGACCATATCAACTGCCCCAACGGACCACTAAACGGCCACCCTTCATAACCATAACCATTCCCTTGACCTTCTTTTTAGTGCCATAAAATTTTTACATGGAATGATATACACCCAAGTGAGAGTGTGAGACGGTGTTCAAGCTGAGTAGATTGTAACATAGGCATACATACTTCCTGAAAATGAAACCTTTGGAGGCTTCATGTATTTTAATTCTTAATGGTGGACATGAATTTTGGCCACAGTTCAGATTTTCATGATACGAGATGATCAATGAATTCTTTAAAACTTGTACCAAAAAAAAAAGTCAGCACAGTAAAAAGATTCCCAGAGATAAGTTAAGGATCCAAAGTTTTCAATCAGGGCAAATACCATAACAATTTCTAGAACAATCTTTTATCTTTATTTCCTTACACTAGAAGAGGGTTGAAGGTACAAAGTTTTCTATCAGTGCAATCCTTGACTTGCAAGTAGGCCCTCCTGATTTTGATTGATTGATCCAAAATTATTGGATTCCATAAACAATATATTGTTTTTTAGACAGGGGTAAATCTCAATTTCAATAATTTAGTTCAAATTTAACAATGATTCAACTTTCTTTGATTGATCAACACCAACCTCCTAACCCACCAAATTCTTGCTCTTTTAATTCCAGAATCAATAAGAAATGAAACTAAAACTCACCCAAAAATCTCTGTGTTTTGAACAAATCAAAGAAACAAGTGATGTAAACACCCAACTTGCAAATCAACAAACAATCATCCAAAACTCATGCTTTAAATTAACCGTCATAAGCAAACAAATAACCAAATCAAGAAGCTAAAAGAACCTTGTTTTTACCCAGATTTGATTCAATGAACAATCTTCAAATCTTCAATTGCAGATAAAAGTTATAAAGAAGCCCCGAAATTCACTTAGAAACCGACAGAATCACCCAACAAAAACGCAGTTTCTGAAGCTTCAGGTAACTTCTACTCCATGTATATCTTATTGATACATTCTGAAGTCACTTGGGCATTTATACAAACACTTGGTGTGCATATCAAAACACCACATGAACCACAGGTCGCCCTTTGTATTGATCAAGAGCCGGTGGGTGTGTGGACGATATATATGTATATCAAGCCCATCTGTTGTGGTGGGTCCCTGTATATACCTTTGTGGCTTTATGAAGAATCTAATATTATTTCACTAGACTCCTTTATGTTTTATATGTCTCCAAATACAGCCCTTTCTCTTTTTCAAGTTGCAAATATGACCCAAAGTATGGGTGGCTATTGGCAAGTAAAGTAATAAGTATGCTTATATGAAGTTATAGTGTAATTTTAGTTTGTAATTTTTTAGATATTGAAACATTATATAAATTTGGAGAAATTAAATCCATTTCACATGGTAGTTTAGTAAGTAATATAGGATGAATGTATACGACCTAGTTGAATATGATTGTTGATTTGTTGTATTTTAGTATCTATAAAAGTGTAATAAAATATAGTTTACAAACGATGATGGGTATTTTAAAGAGGAGGCTTGAGTTCAATAAAGATCAAGTTATTGTGTCTAACGTGTATACCCCTCCACTTATCTCCCAACACGCTTCCTTTCATTTTGCATACGCAAATCCTTTCTATTGACTCTCTAAATAAATATATATTTACTTACATAGCTCATACACATATATTTTGTCACATAAGACACCAACTTGATCTTAGTGATATCAAGGCTACAGCCTTCGTATCCTTCTAACGAATTTTTCTTATGCTACATCTCCATCGTAGGTTCGGGAAAAGAAAGATCTGGTTCACTTGTCTTCAAGACTCGATCAATACAATCATTACCTCAAGATGAAAGGATGCATAAAATAAACTTATAAAATTTTGAAAGGTTTGTTATATGTGCAACTTATTATATTAGCAATTTCTGTTTCCCAAAAATTATCAACATATTGGACTATATGGTAGTTATATTGTAGACTACAAGGGCCGAGCCTTATTTCATTCAAAGCTAAAGGAACTACAACTATTTCAATATCCTCTATGTGTATAAAAGTTGTGTTTTAAAACGACGGTTTAACTGCGTATTAATAGAATCAACACAAATAAACGGGTTGATTTTTATAAAATTTAAATAAAACCTATGTAAAACCATATACCTAAATGGTACCATTTTTTTGTAGTACCCTATAAATGTCACACATATAATATACGATTAAAAAATATATATTATTTAATTAGTTGTAGAATTCAATGAAAATATTCAAGAAGTGTTCAAATGTGCAACTCACCACTTAATAAGACAAGACAGTAAAAATGTCTATGTGCCCAAAACTGGTTTTCATTAAACAAACGAAGAACACACCTAACTATATGCAAAATAACAAATATTCATCTTTTTAATTACTAAGATGTGGATGTAACATTATTAATTTATTTAAAAGTAAAGACCAATAACTGTTTAATATAAAAGATTACGGTGAGGTTAGTTTGGAAGGAGATGAGACTTTTTGATTCCAAAGCAAATATGAACCAAGCAATTATTTTGTCACTATTAAATTAATGAATTAATCAACGTATCCAAAGTAAGTCGGTCATAAAATTTAATAAACGTATTAAAAAAGTTACATTAAAATATCTTAGTGGCTTAGAATTAACGATGCTGCATTGCTGCCATAAAAGAATAGATTAATTAACTAATCCTCATGATAACTAATAATTAATTAAATAATGTTGAAGTTTCGTTGGCCTAATGCCAGTCCTAGATTGTGTCATCATTGTTAAGGATAAACATGTAAATATAATACTCCATTCAACATACTTATATAGTTATATTATTTCTTTTAAAAACTATGCAAATAAACCGGTTGTTTGATTTAACTATAGCTCAGACATTACACGTCAAATAAACGAGTCAGATAGGTTAATCCAAGCTTATCAAATTCATTAAACTAGTTCAATTGTTAATCTAATAAAAATATGTAAATAGTTAATATTATTTAGAACTAACGTCAATGATAATTTTTATTTATTTAAGTTCAAAATACAAAATTTAAAGATACGAGATTGGTTAATATATTCAAAAGAGACCTCATCGGAAAACAAACAACAAAGTATAAACTAAATTCATTAATAATTTTAACACATAATGATATGAATAATTTATGTTAAATCTTATTAAGCAGTTATATAAACTAGTTTTATTTTTATAACTAGTATAAAATCTCATATATTACACGAGTTAAATATAGATAATAAATTAATAGTTATATATTAATATTTAGAAATTATAAAAAAATATTTAAGATATAATATGATTGCAAATACATATAATTAACTATTTTAAGTAACAAACACTAACACTTTTTTTCCAAACTTTCGTTTACAAAAGACTTTTGCTTTAAAAATTTATTTTTTAAACACTTCATTTAAAAAATACTTTTTAGACAATGGTATTTCTAAAAGTTCTTCGTTTTAATTTTTTTTTCAAGTTTCATATAATTTTTCTTTAAGAAAATCACGTTTTCCAATAAAAAGAAGCACTTTTTAATTTATCAAAATATGTTTATAATTTGAAAAGGGTATATATATACACTAATGGTAGAGTTATACTAAAAATGGTATTTAATCTATAAAACCTAAATAAAATTGTGTATTTGGCACATGTCATTCTGTTATTTTAAGAGGAGTGTATTTTGGTCATTATGTCAAATACGTCAGTTTATTGTGTCTTATACGTTTATTTTTTCAAATATCACTTAATTGTGTCATGTATTTTACATTATCGTTACGTGTATCCATCATTTTGTTTTACGTTTTATATCATTGTGTGTTAATTTTGTTATTGTTTTAATAGATTATATAAGTTTGTCATCTATAATTGTGTTTTAAAATTAGAAATACGTAGTGATATATTTTCACCAATATATTTTTTAAAACTCATGATGTTGAATACAACACAATGTATTATTTTTGTCATATTTGTATAGATTATATAAACATGTTATCTATCATTATGTTTTACAATTAGAAGTACACAATGATATTATTTTACCAATCTACTTTTTAAAACTTATAGTGTTTAAGATAACACAATGACAATAAAACAAAATAAGACATTGTGTTATTTAGTAATTTTTTTAAATGTATTATAGTAATTAGTTGTAATTTTATTATTGTGTTTTACACATTAGAGATACATAACAATGTTGTACTATCATTATTTTTTTTAATATTTATTGTTTTAGAAAAATACAATGGTATTAAAAAATCATAATAACTAAAAAAAGACACAAATAACTGTACTAATGAAAACAATTATGAGACATGAGCTTAAAAACATAAAATATTTATTATATTTTTATATGATAATACTGTACTCATTTTAAAGATAAAAATGCTCTTTATTATGGTATAAATTTTATAAAAAATAATGTCATATATAAAAGTTATGACATTTAAAAAATGGGAGAATTTTTTATAAAAATCAACAAAAGTAGTTATTACTAAAATATCACGTACTTTAACATATTTTTGTTTACAAATTGATCTTAACCATTGATTAAAGAAATTGACGTTGATATTTTAAAAGCCTTTTTATTTGAACATTTCTCATATAATAATTAACATTTAATGTATCATTAAATACAACTTTAATTATACTCAGAACACATGTTTAAGGTGGAACCTAGTTGGACATATTGTAAAAATATGTCATGGCTTGTAAAAATAAAGTATATAAATATATGATATCACATTACAATTAAATATACACGGATATGACGTATGTTATATATTGATTAGAAAAGATATTAGGTGACATATTATTAAATATGATGACGAGACACTTCGAAATTATACAAGATGATTGTTTTAACTTGTTTTAATATGGTAACTGCTATTAATACGTTTTGTTTAGTTAAATCAATATGTTTATGCTGTTTTTATTTATTTTATCTTTTCTTATTTCTCCTTTATTAGTATGTTATGTGAAATTTAGGTGACTATTTGCTTGACAGGCTTGATAATAAGTAACACGCACCCATAGAGAGGATGATATCAATATGCCACTTTAAGTACCATACAAGTCGCTTGGACTTGTCAATTAAATCAAATTGTCCTCTGGTGAGTAATTGTGGTGATAATGTAATATATATTCTTAAATAAATATCATTTTGTTTAAATCCGCAGAGCACAAGTGTGTAGTTATAAAAATAAAGTAGATGTACAGTAGAGAGCATATTAAAAAATAAAATTATGTCATTTTGAGGGTTGTCACCGATGACCACATCCCTCGATATAAATGATGGTTTGAATTTAGACGATATTACTACATGAGGTGCTCAATTTAATTGCTAAGTGCTTACTGACACGTTAAAGTACCCGCAATACATGTTTTTTTGGAGTAATGAGGAAGTGCAAACGTGAAACACAAAAGGCATATGATTGTCTGTGGGAGAAGGAATGGGTTATGGGTTATGTGAGGGGAAAAAGAGAATTCAATAGAGATCCAATAAATATTTTTAGTTTCGTTGCCTTTGGCCAGAAACTCCTACTTGGATGCTTGTGGCGTTACATATAGGTTACATATATGTAATCATTTTTTATTCAACATAGTGTTACGTATACGTAATACTATTAATTTTTGTATTTATGTTCAACATATATATAACAAATACTTAAATAACCGTTTAACAATTAAACTAATAATAAAAATTTATGAATTATGTTATTAGTTTCTGTAGTTTTATTTGGTTTTCACGTAACTATTGGTTTTCTCAGAAATAATCTCCTTGTTCTATAAGTCTATAAATTCTACAAATAATATGCATTATATGAATTTTGTTTTATAGTAAAGCATCTAATATTTTATCATACGGCTTTCTTTTTTAAGTTTAATACAAATCAGAACGTGAGAACCTCTTTTTTCATTATTTGACGTACTTTCTTCAGATAATTTGATAAAACGAAACTTTCACGTTAGACCAACTACATTGCCTATAAAAACTAGTTTTCTTTTTAGTGTTTTATTATTATAAGTTGACACTTTGACATGCTCAACAGTCAACATAAAAAAAGTATTTATAGGAGTTAAGATCCGATGCTTTTGAATCTTATATATAACACCTATATGGTAGAATTGTACCTTGTAGTTCTAGTAATAAAAAACAAAAAAAACATTATTTCTTTGCGTGTTAAAATTCGTGGAGGTTTAGGAAGAAAAAAAAAGTGAATTACAATGAGGTTAGATGGAATATTATATGTCAATTCAATTATTTGTATTGAAACAATATAATTTTGTTTAGGGTATATAAATACATAGATATATTTGAAAATGATTTTTATATTGGAATAAGGAATGTTCGAATAAGAATAAACAACTCTTAAGCCAAAATACATCCAAACGATGCATTAAAATATATATTTGATATTGTTCGCATTATAAATTAATAGTTTTTTAAATACCAATTAAACAAACGCAAACCAAATTATGAGCCAACAATTATTCAATATTGAATAAACCAAAGGACTAAATCAAACGGGTGGTTAGATTAGGATAATCATGAAAGTATATTCAAACAAGCAAGAATGCCTTGATAATCACGTAACGAAATAACATAGGCTAAATGATAATTAATAAGACACAATAAGGTTAGTTGTGTTTGTGCTTGTGACTCAAAGTGTGGGTGCTATCACTATAAGATAATAGGTCCTAGGGCAAGGCGAAGTGAGGAACATAAAGACACACGTGCCACAAAATGTATTATAAGTACTCGTGATGATAATTTTCTTTTGTAAGCATCAAAATAGTTTAAATTTTCTTTAACGTATGATACGATTATGTTATAATAAATACAATATAGATTATCGACGAAATATAATTTACATCTAAGAAGTAAGTTTCACCTATTGTTCACCCATACCAACCCTTTCTCTTTGATTTCTGAGAGTATCTGTGGGGATTGTTGAAAATAATAAATTTAATTATTTTGTTTAATTCAATGTTCAAATTATTCTCGGTCCTAATGCTCTCCTTATTTGTATTTGATGAGGGTTTATGTTTTGGGCTGATGTTCAAAATGGTCTTGTAGCTGTAGATGGGCTGGCTTGTAGTTGATGGGCTCCGTGGATCTTGAATGTGGGTCAGAGTCTTTGGTGGATGCTTTATAAAGTGAGAGAGAGGGAGAGAGAGAGAGAGAGTTCAGATAAAAGCTATCCATTTTGATTTACTGATTTACATATTTACATAAGATAATATAATTTAGTTAAGAAAATATATAAGTTAAAAATATATCCTTTGAAGAAAAAAAGGAAAAAATAATTTATTATGTTTGCAACTCCACCTACATGCCCTAAGGTCACTTTTAATTCACAAAATTATCAGTAATTGAGATGGAATATGAATTGAAATTTTTTTCCATATCAATTGAAATTTATATTTTTGTTCACTTATCCAAGAAATGTTTAATAATTCAATGAAATATTCAGAATTAATATTTTAATTCCACTTAAAACTGACCAACGAAACAAGTTATTAATTTTAACAATATTCCTATTCCAGCTACTTTCCAAAACATTTTACGAACCAAACGGCCGTAATATTATATTAGTGACCATAATTAGTTCATGAGAAAGTGGTAAAAAATATTAATTGCAGCAATCCAGTCCTCAATTTCTGTTATATTTTATGTTTCTGATTTCATATAATATCTATAATTATGTTATATGTTCAAGAAGCGGTTTCCAGTAAATTTCCAAATAAACATTAGTTTGCAAAAACAATGGTGATTGCATCACTGGCGAGAAGGTGGAGGTGGCAACAGTGGTGGAGTAAGCTACTATGGCGGTTGCAGCTTGGACAACGACAATTATAGTTGAGACAACAAGGACGTCGACAGTGACATTTTAAACGATGATAATGGTCGATGCATCGGTTTTTATCCAATATAACCTTTTTTTAAATAAAAAACTTAGGGCCTGTTTGATTCGTCTGACCACACGTCTAACCATTGATTGGATGACCCGGTCAGCCAGTTAGTGCGTTTGTTGCAGCTGACCGGGACATCTGACCCGAAAAAACGGTCTGACCGAGTCCTCTATTTTAACATATTTGACCATCTTCTTCTCCAAGCCCTTCCCCCTCTTCTCCACAATCGGCCGCCTCCCCCCCCCCCC
>BJCM01241255.1:0-10171 GCA_018326385.1 Flaveria bidentis | reverse complement strand
TGGGTCAAACGTGTCTGTTTTCTGAAACCTTGAGTCTTTGGTTGTGGTGTGCTTAGGGTTCCACATGTTCTCTGTTTACACGTACTTATGTACTTACATGATCTAGGTAACCTCTGAAGGTTGTCTGTCCACTCTTTCTTCCGAGTAAACCCTAAATATTTGTTATGCATATAAGGTGAGTTCACGCCCCACTCTTTACTTAATCTCTTTTGGGGGAGATAGCATACTGGTAATTTACAAACGCTTTATATATTTAAGTTGTGTATAATATTAATACAGTGTTGTTTATCATGGAAAAGTCCTCAAACTTTCGAATTGTTAATATTGAATAGTGGGGAAACATGGGTAGTACTACTGGGTCTGACGAGCCCCACCTGTGTGACTCGAGGTCAACCGGGTGCAATTTGTCCTAATGAACATTGTCACGACCTGATAAGTCATGACAGGAGGCAAAAACTTATCACAGTCAGCTTCAATTGGGAAATCACTATGAATTAATATTTATTGTTAATAGATTAGCTATCTGTTACAATACACTACTTATATATCTCAACTGTTAAATTGTTTATATTTGAACGTCAACTCTTGAACTCACCAATCATTGTGTTGACATTTTTAGTATGCTATTCTCAGGTCGTTAACTCGGCTCGCCATTAGAAACACAACACGGGTTTAACATGCAACCTAAGGCTTTAATTCGTTGATACATTTTTTGTCTTTTATTCATGGGGTTTTAAACACTAGGATGGCGTGTGTTTTGCCATATTATGCATTTTTTATGCTTTGGATTTGTCGTATTTACAAAACGCTTCCGCATAATTTTCAAGTTTGAACTTTGGTTGATTTTAATCTAACTTTGGCATATAGAGTCGTTCTGGGTAACTATTGACTGTGATCCTGATTGGTTCACACGCCTCGCAGTAAAACTCTGCACGTGGATTCTAAGGGTGTGACAAAAGAAATGCTTTTTTTGTTGGAAAAGGAGAAGCTCTAACTATAGGTTTGCTAACATTGATCACAACTTTCTCCCTTGATTGATTAAAATGATCAGCTTGAGCATCCATATGCTCAACTCTAGATAATGATGTTATTTCTCCTTCTTCGAGCTGAATATCTTCAAATAAACTTTTTAGACTATTCCCGAATATATCAGTATACTTTGTCTTCATCCAAATAATCAAAAAGAGCCCAACTTATCATCTGATTCTTCAGTTGGTAGTTGTTTTTGAAAATTATCAAATTCATTCTTATCTTGGCTTTCAACTTTTAGATCTAGTGACTAATAATCTTATGAACCGTCTATACTTGGTCCAAAGATATTATCAGTTCTAGATTCTTCGAAATGTTCAGTAATGTAGCTTTATCTCCTCCTTGATCATCATCATCATCATCTCCTTTAACATCTTCTTTAGATTCATCATGATCATTATCTCCATCATCTTTGTCATCATCTTTGTCATCATCTTTTTCATCAATATCATCATCATCAACACTAATCTCATAATCTACCTAATTCAAATCATCACCACCTTCTTCATCTATCATCTACTCAAATACATGTGTGACATTAACATCTTCTCCAATCACATCCCCAGCCTCTCTAAGATCAGTTGCTTATTCACTAGTAATTACATCAGCTTGAGGTTCACTAATTGATCCTGATCAACTTATTGTTGTCCAGTTGAGTCACCAACTTCTTTTGTTCTTTCGAATTATGCTTGACTAGTTTATCTAAAGGTTGGAACAAAGAAGCTCTAATCTAATTCTCTAAGATCTACACAAGATCGAATAAGAATTGTATATGATATTCAAGAGTCCTGATCCTTGCTTTTTCTCATAACTGTCAAGTTGTAATACTTTAGTTTGCCTTGACTTTCCAAGCTCTCTTTTTCAAGAGTTATCACCCTTTTTTGCAAAGTTACTTGACTAACTTTAGGGTTCTCTATTGAAGAACATGCATTCTTGCTTGGATTAGGATGTGAGTTTGAATAGTCATCCAAGATTAAACTCAACACTCTCAGATGAATCTTTTGGAGGTGTAGAAAATTCTAGTTTAGATGTAATTTGAATCTCAATAATATATAGTTTTGGCAACAATAACTATTACTAGAATCTCCTGTGTGTGTGAAGAACTTTCAAAACTTTGGCTTTAGAAATTTAAATCTCCTTACTTAATGTCTTAGTAGTCATAAGAGTCCTAGGTTTCCTTAAAAATATACCTCTGACTCTTCATCCACCTCATCCCTTACTAATATTAACATTGTTCCTAGCAATTGTTTGTCGATGTTAAGTGTTTAGGAAATCATCAAGAAGATAATATGTATCTCTCTCTTTAGTTGTTCTTTTTCGAGTACCAGATGGAGGAGGTTCCATTGTCTTCTATTGAAGGATATAGGGCACATTCCTAATTTCATCCTAGCTATTTTGGAATTTGTCTCTGAACTATCATGAAACATGTAGGGGTTGAACCTAGAGGCTCAGGAAATCAAATCAAGAGGAAGATTAAGTTCAAGTAAAGCGACAAGTTGAAGATGTCGCACAACAACTTGCTTATCGCACGATAACCTCTTATTGCATGAGAAGTTGTTGGTCACGCGAGAACTACTAGTTTAGTATATATAGTTGTTTTGTAATGTAATTAGTAGAGCTTTTGTCATTTCCTAAATTTCATACTCATTGTAATCAAACAAATTTAGAGAGTAGTTTACTTGAAAGTTTATTTATATTTATGTTCATGTGTGTTTGATTCCACTACATCTTCTTCCGTGAGCAATTACATTCTGCATTCTCCTCAGGAGATCGATTTTGATATTGTGATGATCCTTACAATTGGTATTAGAGCTCGTTATGCTCTAGATTGATTGAATTGAATATTAAATTAGGGATTTCAAGAGTTTGCGATCATCAAATTGGTTCATACTTGAAGATAGACTTGTTTTTTGTTGAATTTAATCAATTTTGAAGATGATGAAGCTAATAAGTTCATTGATTGATGAATTGATGATGTTTTTGAGATTAAACGAGCCTAATTGAACCAGTTATATATAATTAGGATCTTAATTGAACCTTAATCAAGAATTTAACACTTAACTAATCAAATTCTAATCAATTTGGTGAATGAGTGAAGCTGGAAACCCTCGAAATTGAAGAGATCAAACAAGCGAAAAGTTTGTGATTATGTGCGAAAAGTTATTCTTCGCGCTAAAGGTTGAAGTTTAAGATTCCATTTGCGCGAAAACTTGAGTTTTTCACAAAAATTAGTTAGATAAATTTCTGCGCGAAAGGTTGTGTTATTCGTGCGAGAACATTAAGTTTTGAAGAATTTTCTAATTACAAGTAAGAGCAATGGCATATTTAAGCATATCACTACCACTCTAAATCTCAATAATGAGATTGGTACAAGCACAAAGCCACCTTGCCTGCTTAATGAAGAAGATTAGCTAGACTGGGCGTATAGGTTTAAGAACCATGTAATTTACACTGAACCCATGATGTTGAGATCTGTAAAGCAAGGTCCGTATATTCCAGTATACAAAAATGAAAAAGAAGAATGGGTTCCTAAACCTGAACATCTTTGGGATGAGGATGTTTTGACAAGGATGTAGCTTGATGATAAAGCTTATGCTGCTATCATTATGACACTTACTACTAAGATGGCACAAAATTTTAATGATTACACTAAGGCTAAGGATTTATATGATGTCTAGGAAGAACAAGTCATAGGCGACAAAGACATGATAGAGAGAGAAATAAGGATATGCTTAACTAAGATTTCAATATGTTTAATCATATTCTTGTTGAAACATTAGAAGCTCAAATGTCTAGGTTTGTGAAGCTGATCACAAAGATGAAAAGTGAAGGAATTACTTTGGAGAATATAGCAATAAATAAAAGGTATTAAGTTCTATGCCATAGCTAGAACAACAAGTGTATTACCAATAAAAGAACCAAGTATCTTTTTACCTTTTATTATGTGATCTCATCTCAACCATCAACTCCTATGATATGGATGATAAGCAAAGAGCTGCAAACTACATCAACACAACGGGAGCTGAAGCATTAGCTATGTATGCCAAAATGGCTAGTAATCCAAATTACTATGTGAGCTACTCTCACTTGTATAAACAACAGCAGTCATCACCTTCTACTCATTCAACTGTTAAAGATCAATCATTGCCCTAATCCTTGCCTCATTACCAAACTTCTCATCAAAATCATTATGTCCAAGCTCAAGTCCAATCCCAACCTCAAACCTACTCACAAATTCAAACCACTCACCCAACACAACAAGCTTTTGTTATAATTTCTCAACCCAACAAATAAACCATTTATATTGCTGAAGAGCACCTAGCTCTGTTTACTACTTTCATGAACTATTATGAAGCCTTTTCTACTTGAAGACTCAGTGCACCCAATATCTTGGTTGATGACTTGCAATAAATTAATCCTGATGATGTTGAAGAGAATGATATCAAATACCAAATGGCTGTGGTGGTGTATAGAGCTAAGAATTTTGCTAGGAGAACTTGAAGGAAGGTGTTTTGTCTTAACAACTCAAACAAAATAGGGTTTGATATGTCTAGTTTGAGATGCTATAATAGTGACAAGCCTAGTCATCTTGCCAGAGAATGTACTGAAGCCAGAACAAACTAGAATGATCATGGAAAGAAGATGGTAACAGTGGAGGTTGAAACAAAGAATTATCAAGCAAATTTATCCAAAAACAAAGCTTTGGTGTCTCAAACAAATAAAGATTACGATTGGTCAAATAAGATGGAAATTCTTGATATCAAATTGTTCTAATTCAATATGTTGAAGAGCATGTTGAAGAAAATTTACTCGCTTAATTGGTATCTGATGATCTGATGAGTGGTGTGTTTGCTAAAAAGGAAATGGTAGAAATTTAGAAAGTTGAGGAGGAGTAGGTGGAAGAAGTAAACACTGTAGAAGTGGAAGATATTGATGTGATAGTTGTTGAGATTACTCCGGCTCAAAAGAAAGAATCTGAAGGAAAGGCTGTTGAGTCAACTCAAGTTAAAGAAGAAAAAATAGAAAAAGCTATTAAGGAAACTCTGGCATCTGCTTATAATAAACAAGTTAATGTTGTTGAGATTACTCCTGCATCTGAAGCAGAAAATATTATGAAAAAGGCCTTCATGGTGATTGTTGTTTTGAAGAGACAAAGAAACAAGCAGAAACTGATGAGGTATATACTAATCTTTGTTCAAGTGATTGCATTGAAAAGATACAAAGATACGAAATTCACAATGAAAATTTGATCTTTGAAGTTTAGAAAGTTTATTATCAAGCACATAAATACAAAACTAATGATAAAAACTTTAAAGAAAATATAGATGGCATCGATTTATCAGTCAAAATTGGATCTCAATGATAATGAATGTAACATAAACAATCTGATAAATCGTAACAATGAACTATCTTTGGAAATTAATAAATCAAACAGTGAACTCATATCTTCAAAACTAATTGTTGAAAATTTTGAATTATCTTCTAATATAGTTGAAGGTATAATCAAGTCTTGTTGAAGCATATATTGTCATATATAGTGTGTCCGTCGCTTGATGAATAGTCTAGGCTTAATGTAATACACCTGATATGTTGTAAACACATGAAACTGAGTCATTCGTAGGAGCATATGCGAATGAGACTCAGTCGTACGACTGAGCCTTGCTAATGGGCCAGTTGTGCGACTGAGATATGCGATTGGGCCACTCGTAAGACTGAACCATAAGTATGGTCAAGTCGTACGATTGAACCATACATATGGTCTAGTCGTACGATTGAACCATACACATGGTCCAATCGCATGAATGGGCCCAGTCGCATCTAATATGGGCTGAGGCCTATAAATACTAGTTTCATTGTGTAGAGATATTAAGGGTTTTGAGAGAGTGCCCGGGGCCTAGGTGTTGTAGGTTGAGAGGGGAGATCATGCTCGATCTCCCCTTGCCAAGAGTCTTGATTCTTATGTTTAACGAGTTTGTAATCAATAGGTTTTATCAATAAAACCATTTTATTACTGTTCGTTCTATTGTTTGTCTCTTGATTTTGATCTCAACCTATCCAGCGACTTCACAATTGGTATCAGAGCCGGTTACTGCTTGACTGATCTAACAATCATTCTAGCAACCTGAGCTCTTGATCTCTGGATCTATTTCAGGTTCTTTGACGTTAAACCCACTTCGTGTTCTTCGTGTTTTGCTCAGATCTTGTTACGTGTGTTGTTTCCTTGTAAAAATCGAGCCCGAAACCACGTTCTGATTACCCTTGCGAATCTTATGAGGTCTATTTTGGTTCGGTTCATGTAAATTCATAAGATTAGGGTTTTTGGCAGCCATGGCAGCTTCAGATCTGAAAATCTGCTTGCAGAATGGTTCATGCGACTGGACCATGAGACTGGACCAGTCTTATGTCCAGCCGTGAGACTGGACTAGTTTTATGTCCAGTCGTGAGACTGGACCAGTCTTATGTCCAGTCATGCTACTGGACCAGCAATATGACCTGTCATTCTACTGGACCAGTCTTATGAAGATATCATTTATATTATCCACTCACACGAATGTGATAATTGTACTCCATGGCATACGAATGAACGGTGTTCCAGACCAAAAAAAGTTCTGGAACTACCTTTTGCACGAATTTGAGGATAAGCGAAACACCTTCACCTTGAGGTTCTTTTGTCAAATAAGTTCGATGGATACCCCATTATTCGTTGGACTTCCAGAATAGGTGATTATAGTTAGAACACAAAAGAGAGAAGAGAAGACGTCAGCAGTCGGTGTTGTTTTTGTGGTGTAGTCAGGAGCATCTAACTATTTATGGGCCAATCAAGTTTTATTTATACGCACAGAGAGGATTTTGATTCTTAGGGGAAATCCATGTTTAGAGAAATTGAAGATGCAAATAGAAAGTGATGATGTGAGCTGGTTTCTGATGATGAATCTGACTGCATGCTGATTTGTTTGAGATTGTAAGCTGTGGATTGGAACCTTCTACTTTTTGCCTAATACACCGTATGAAGACGCCAGGAGAGCACAACGTTTATATATTGGGATATGCTGAATTTGAGAGGGAATTTCTGCAGGTGTTAATGTTAATCAAGTTAGCTAATGTGCAGATTTAAGCAATGGAAAACTGTTCATGTCATTATCTGGAAAAATCAGTCATATGGGGAATCTTACTGCTATGATGGTGTTCTACAAAGTAAACGAAATCTATTGTGCCTAAATTCATTTTAGGGATACTGTAGCAACCTGACGGATCGGCAACGTTGGCTAATATGGTTTTTCGTTTGATTCTTCTGGAAACCAGAGCAAAGATTGACTAAAGATTGTAAGTGGTGTTATCTACTATTCGCAAGCAACGTCCAAGGGGGAATTTGTTGGAGCATATATTGTCATATATAGTGTGTCCGTTGCTTGATGAATAGTTTAGGCTTAACGTAATACACCTGATATGTTGTAAATACATGAAACTGAGTTATTCGCAGGAGCATATGCGAATAAGACTCAGGCGTACGACTGAGCCTTGCTAATGGGCCAGTCGTGCGACTGAGAGATGCGATTTGGCCATTCGTAAAACTGAACCATAAGTATGGTCCAGTCGTACAATTGAACCATACGTATGGTCCAGTCGTACGATTGAACCATACGTATGGTCCAATCGCATGAATGGGCCCAGTCGCATCTAATATGGGCTGAGGCCTATAAATACCACTTTCATTGTGTAGAGAGATTAAGGGTTTTGAGAGAGTGCCCGGGGCCTAGGTGCTGCCGGATGAGAGGGGAGATCATGCTCAATCTCCCCTTGCCAAGAGTCTTGATTCTTATGTTTAACGAGCTTGTAATTATTAGGTTTTATCAATGAAACCATTTTAATATTGTTCGTTCTATTGATTGTCTCTTGGTTTTGATTTTGTTTCCTTCCGTCAAGAAGACGCTCTGATGTTAACCGATCTAGCGACTTCACAAGTCTCAAATGACATAAAAAATTAATGGTGATAAATAAGGAGTTGGTTACTCTAACATTACACCACCAATTAATCATGATTATACTTCATTACCTTTATCAAT
The DNA here is from genome assembly GCA_018326385.1 of Flaveria bidentis. NCBI lineage: Eukaryota > Viridiplantae > Streptophyta > Magnoliopsida > Asterales > Asteraceae > Flaveria > Flaveria bidentis. Next base: position 2,078 of record BJCM01241255.1, on the reverse strand, counting down.
TACCATTTGTGATGAAGAGACCTATGGATTGGGTTTTCAACCAAAGTCTAACTTAAAACTTTTAGTCAATGTTCCTATTGACCTTGTCATTTAAAATTAAATTAAAGTTTATCATGATAACTCCTTTGCAGTATGTGTGAAGAGGATGGGTTGGTTAAAGAATGGGAAAGTATGAATTAAATTTTAGGAAAAATAAAATTTGTAATGAAAATACATCATGTAATTCATCATTAGTGGCTAATGAAAGTTTAGAGGTTTGAATTGAAAATTAATTTCAAGAACAAATTTTTTTATATCTGTTGATACATGTGTACCTAGTTTAGGAGCTCAAATGTAAAATGTCTTTCATGTCTTACGTATATGTAATCGAATGGGTACTGAATGAAATATAATGTGTGGTTATGCTTATTATGTTGAATATTTCATTTCTTATTATGTAATAACGCATGGTTGAACTAACTATATAGGTTTGTGGTTGTTTACATAGTTCTTAGTCAAGAATGGTTGAGAAATATGTTTAAACTTAGTCATGTGAATTTCTCATGCGAATGGCCCATGCTAATGGACCATACGCATGAACAACTTCATGGTAATGAACCAGTCGCACAACTGAATCAGGAGACTGGATCAGTCGCACAATTGTGACATGAGATTGACTCACTCGCACGACTGAACACTCAGTCATGCAGATGGATCAACTGCATGACTCAGTCGCACGACTGAACCATGCTAATGGTTCAGTCGCACGAATGAGAAACCCTAACTTATAAATACCACTTAATTCGTGGAAAAACGTAACAATTCGAATCCCTACATACTAAATCGTACCCTAGCCGTCGAATGACTTTAGAGAACCTGTTCCAAGTTCATAGATCGCACTAAATCGTATTGCAATCGTTCTTAACATTTAGATTCATTCTAAGATCGATTCTACGTGTGTTCTCACTTATTGGATCACCAATCAAATAGGATTCCGCACTATTTGAGTTGGTTTACACATAAATCAGTTAGTACTTCGTCCCGTACATGGTCCTAACAAGTGGTATCAGAGCATTGGCTCTTGATTTATGTGTGATTCAATCGATTTTGACATAAAAATCATCTTTTTCACTCAAAAACGCAATCTTTTTATGTCAAACAGTGTTTTAGACGTCTCCAGGTAAAAAAGTTAACGTTTTCCGGCATACGGCAATTAGGGTTCGTGAGAAATTCGTGTTTTTATGTCAAAATAGCCTAAAACTTTCGAATTCTCAAAATTCAGTAGCTTCAGTCGCACGATTGACTCAATCGCACGACTAAATCCATCCGCATCTGTTAGGATCGGAGATCTAGTTTGATCAATTAGGTTATGATTTGCAGCGGAATAGTACTAGAAATAGACGAAATTTAAGCAAGAATAATATGAATATTCAATCAAACAGTGGCGGTTATAGAGAGAGAAATTTTCTGCAAAAGATGATATATTCATTCATTCATGAGCTTCAGCAATTTACAAATTAGGTCAACATTCCTTTTATAGAGGAATGTGACATCAGCAGATGTCACCTGATAGTGACATCTAACAGATTATACAAACGACTGAAACTTAACTAAAAACTACTAAAGATGTCCACAACAACTGAGGACATCTTACAATAAAAGCTTAAGTATTATATAACTACTGAACCTACAACATCTGAAGTTTAAGAACTTCAGATGTTTTACATTATACTAAACTATTGATTACAAACTACTGATTACAAACTACTGAAAAAGTAAAGACAACTACTGAAAGTAAACCATCACAACTACTAAAGAGAACTTCTTCAGCTGTTATGACAACTTCTGTAAACTTTGTCTTCAGACTTTGTCTTCAGCTGATGTCTTCAGCTAATGTCTTCAGACTTTGTCTTCAGCTTTTTCTTCAGACTTTGTCTTCAGACTTTGTCTTCAGCTGATGTCTTCAGACTTTGTCTTCAGCTGTTATGATGTCTGTGGGACTTAAAGGTTTTTCTGATCTGGCTCATTGGTTCTTTTGGTCCAACAAACTCCCCCTGAACCAATGCAGCCAAAACCTTTAAGTTTATTGGAGTCCCACT
>BJCM01241244.1:0-10076 GCA_018326385.1 Flaveria bidentis | reverse complement strand
TTATTTCTTCTCATTATACAAGGCACCGAAGCTGGTCATCGACAAGCTGGACAGAATTAGAAGAAGGTTCTTATGGGGTAGGAATGAATCACAGTCAAAGATTAGCTGGGTTGCATGGGAGAAAGTGGATATTCCGAAAGACAAAGGGGGTCTAGGCATTGCTTCGTTGAAGATTACAAACCTTGCACTAATGGCTAGGTGGTGGTGGCGATTCAAGACAGAAAAACATCGGCTTTGGTGGAACGTAATCTAGGCACTTCACGAGAACTCTAGATCATGGCTCCCACTCCCCGTCAAGCTATCAAACCGGGGTCCATGGAGAGCTATTGTAAAGATTAACGATGAATTAAAATCTTATAATATAAATCTGTGTAATATGATTATTGGTGTTGTAGGTTCAGGTGACCAAATTCAATTCTGGTTAGATCGATGGCTTGGATAGGAACCGTTATATCAAAAATACCCCACGTTGTTTGCAGTTGAAGAGAATAAGAAGGTGAAGATAGGAGAGCGTTGTTGTGTACATGACCCATCGTTGGGCTGGGACTGGAGATGGAAAAAGAGTTTGACGAAAGAAGTCGAGTTGGACAAGTTTAGAAGGCTGCTAAGAGAGCTAGGAAGCCCATCGGGTTCAGTTGGGCCAGACAAGTGGGCTTGGATGGAACAGGAAGTGGCCTTTTTCTCAATAAAAGACATCAAAGAAGAGTTTTTCAAAGGCAAAAATTTTAAGGGAGGTTATAAATTCCCATGGAATAACTGGGTACCGTTGAAAGTAAGCATCCATAACTGGCGGGCGGAATTGAATAGCTTACCTACTCGTATGGCTCTAAAACGAAGGAACATTGATGTCAATAACATAGCATGCGGTTTATGTGGTCAAAACGAAGAAAGTGTGGAGCATGTTCTAGTTTCATGTCATGTGGCGGACTGTATATGGACACACATATGTGCTGAGTTTGATATCCCGGCACCGTATGTGTTCGAGTACAGAGACCTAGTGGAGTCACACAAATGGACGTCTAAGGATAAATACAGGAAGAAGTGGATGCACGCGATCATGTTCACAACTAGCTGGTGCATATGGAAACACCGCAATGAAATTATTTTCAGATGGCTCGAAGTCTCCCCTAGGAAAGTTATAATGGAAATAAAGGTGCTCGTTCATTTATGGGTAAAAAATAGATCCAAAGGTCGGGTACTCGGGAGAGAATAAGAAGCAATTAGGGGGTTTTTTCTTTCTATATTTTTTTTCGCTACCTACCTTGCTTGTAGTATTGTTTTGTATTGTTGTGTTTTCTTTTATTTCATTGTATTGTACTCTTTGGGGTTGTAGATTCTTGCTAGCCCCGTTAATGGCATTGCTTTTCAAAAAAAATGTAAGCGAGAAAATCTTATTCATTATTTTTAACTTTAAAAGAAAATAAAAATTAAGATCCTATCATATGGAAAAATTTCTAAATTACTCACTCTGAAAAAACGTTTAAGCGAACAATTTTAAAAGATCTTTGCCAACGTTGTAATATGAATCAAGAGAGTTATACGATTTTTCAGTTTATTATGAGCATTCAGCCAAATATGATTCATATTCTTTATGTTTGATTACTCCTGTCGCATACTATATTTTGCTTTTTGTTACATTTCTTATATATTTTTTTATATAAACAACATCAACTTATAACCCCGTATATTAACCTCATGTATTACACGAGTTAAATAAGAAAAATACTAAATATTTATTAATTAATAGTTGGGAACTATAAAACAATAAAAATACTTTGATTAGCTGATAATATATATATTTTTTTTAATTTTCGTTTTAAATTATTGTGTTGAAAACAACCAGTTTTATAATCAATATCTCATTGTTTACAAACTCCAACTTTGTTTCGTAATATTTTTATATAAAACTTTTATTTTATAAAAAGATTGATTCTAAGATAATTCATAATTTTTAAAAAGTTTCTTTGTTCTAGAAAAAAATCATAGTTTTAGACACTTTTACTTTGAAAAAAAAATATTTTTAATCAAAATACTTATTTTTTATTTAATGAACAAATGTGTTTAAAAATTAACGAATAAAAAAGGACTTGGATTTATAATATAAAAGAGAAAGAGAAAGAGAAAATTCAAAAATTAGTTGTTTGACTTTTTAAAATAAAATAAATAGTATGAAGGGAAAACTAAGTTAAATGGCTTGTGAAAATAACATGTAACAACACATATAAAGAACTATTAGGTTATATCATATTGTATTTGTGTTAGACTTTATTTCATTACTAAAAGTTAATATTATTTTATTTTATCCACAAAGTAAATAGTAAAACACTAAAGTTGATAACATTTAAATAAAATTCAAAGTTGATTTATCAAACTTTTTCAATAAATGTTTCTCTTTTTTTTTAAGTCGGGCCTCTCTGAAAGTAGCATTACCCTTTAGGATAGAGTATATATTTGTTATTAATCGAAATAACTGATCCGCAACCGAAATAACCAGCGTATCCACACCGAAACCAATAAGAACCAACGGTTTATTTGATGCTTTTTTTAAAACCAATTTTTTTGGTTCGGAAGCGGTTTCGATTTCGGTTTTGCTTGAAACATAAACCGAAAAAACCGAACCGAACCCATAAAACCGTACTTGTAAATTTAGAGGCGTATTCATACACTTGTAAACTTGCTTTAAACTGTTTTGTTTGGTAGATTAAGTTGTTTTATTGATTTTTTTTGTTATTGTATTTTATTAATTGTAATTAATCTTATGTTAAGAAATTTATAAGAATATACAAATACAGATTATGTTTAAAGATCATGAAGTAAGTCCAAAGTTTTAGCTTAAATTTATTATTTTGAACCAATTTAAAAAAAAAACTTGAAGCCTAAAAACAAAACCAAAAAATCCGAAACTAAACCGAAAAAACCGAAACCGAATGATTTTAAAAACCTATAAACCGAAGTATCAGTTTTTGATTTCGGTTTTAAGCTAAAACCGAACCAACCCGACCATGCACACCCCTATTTGTTATCATCCCACTTTCTTTAGACTATACCATTATCTCTACCTATACTATTTTATTATTAAATACGTTTGTTTGTTTTTAAAATTTTTAAAATAGTTGTAGCTCATTATCCATTACTAACAACTTATAACTTATGAACGATCATGAAGTAGGTCCGACCTCTTTTTGGACATGTTACAGAGTTATGTTGACATGAAACCAACTTTTGTGTAACTATCCTAATACTAATACTGTTTTACATAAACTTCTTTGTTTTATAATAAATATGTTATATGTGTTTCCCGTTATATCATGAGCAGAAATTCATAAGTTGTTTCAGAAAACTCAATCTTGTAAAGAAACCAATAAGCTCTAACTTGAATACATTGTTACTAGAGATGCACAAAATAAATGGGTATGGACCCGACCCGGACCCGGGTTTGGGTACAACCCGGTACAGGGTGTACTCGGTTCGGACCCAGAAAAAACCGGCGGGTAGTAACCGGTTTTTGTTTTATAGGATTTTCAAGAACCCGACCCAACCCGACCCGGTCGAACCCGAGTCCAACCCGGTTTTTACCTTTTATTTAACTAGTCGTTTTTAACAGTTATATAGCCGTTGGGATTTTTTTTTACCGTTTTTTGGTGTTTTTTGCCCCTTAAATTAGTATAAATAGGTGTGGGTTGATATGGTTGAGTACCCAAGACTCAAACGCAAAAAAAGTACGCAAAAAATACTTTGTTTACTCTCGTTTTACATTTTCATTCTCTCACCTTACACTTTTACTCTCAATATGGCTCACTCTCAATCTTCCGTTGGTCAAGGTTCGTCCAACTCTTCAACCTTCGTTCGTGTTCTTGCACACAATCGTAACATGGATGTTTGGTGCAATTGGGATATGGTTGAGTTGAGTGACAGGTCTGTAAAGGCTCATTGCAACTTTTGTGGAGCTTTACTTGCTAAAGATTCTAATACGACTTTAAGCAAACACATTAGCAAGAAGTTTTGTAAGTCGTTGAAAAGTAATTCGGATTCGCAACAAACACAATTAAGTGGAGACGTTGGAATCTTTAATTACAACGTTAATGAGGTTCGAGATCGAATGACGAAGTTCATGATTCAAGAAGCTTTGCCTTTTAGTCACTTCGACAACCCTCGGTTAACCAACTTAATTCGAGAGACGCTTCAACCTCGTTACACTCACGTAAGTCGTACTACACTTAAACGTTATTGTTTAAATTTATTGAAACAAGCAAAAAATGATTTAATTGTATTAATTGAAAATATAAATACCGGTGTAAACTTAACTAGTGAAGTTTGGTCGGCTCCACACGGTTTGCCCGAATCGTACTTTGCGTCACCGCTCATTGGGTAGATCCCAGTTCATGGCAAATGATGAAACGTACGTTTGCATCTATTTCAATATCCACACACCGAAGAGTTTTTATTTGACTTTTTGGATAATGTAATAACTACTTTTAATTTACAAAATAAAATATTTTCAATGGCATTTGATAACGCTTCCAACAATACAACCGCGGTTTAAAATTAAAATATCTTCCGATTGCAAATGGTGATTTTTTCCATACTCGTTGTGTTGCACATATTATTAATATAGTAGTGCAAGATGGCCTATTCGTACCATTTGTTGATAACTTTATAAAATCTTTTCGATTTATGTTACACGACGTTTTTAAAAAAATAGAAAAAGATATCAAGATTATAAAAAACTTTGTAAGGATATAAAATCTATACTTTTAAGTCATAATTGGGATATACCTACTAGGTGGAATTCGACTTGTCATATGTTTGATTGTGCTTTAAAACAAAAAGGCACTTTAAAAGCTTTTCATAATAGCCTTTCGGATAATTGCGAAGCCGACCTATTTCCGGATTTGGGTTGGAAAAATATTGAAAGTTTATCCGAAATTCTTGACGTGTTTAAAAACTCAACTATAAAATTATCGGGAGTTTATTATCCCACTAGTTATTCGGTGCTTTAAGAATTATATATCATGGCTTTGAATTTTAAAAATTTCCAAAATAAAAATTATATGTTTAGAGAAATGATAAAACTAATGAAAGACAGGTTTAAAAAATATTTTCTTGAGTTACCACCCGTTTTTACTCGTGCCGCTGCTTTAAATCTTTTTTTAAATGTTGACGGGGGTAGAATGTTTGATAGACGAGATAAATGAAAATTTGGATATACATGACGAAAACCCTAAATTTTCAACCACGACAAAAGAAGTTTTTAATAAAAGTTTGAAAATAATTTATAATTTTTATTTAAATAAATATGGGCCTATCGTAAATATAACTACGCCAAGAGAATCAACCTCAAATGCTAGTATCTCGGTTAAAGACACGGTTATGACTATGTTGAATGTTGTTCAGGATGTGACGGCTAAACGACAAAGGGGTAGCGCCCCAACAAACGAAATTGGTATATATAATAGAACGGATTTTATTTCCACTATGACTACTCAGATTATCATGCATTTGATATTTTGGCTTAGTGGAAAGGAAATGAATCCTAATTTCCGATTCTTTCCGCTATGGCTCGTGATTTACTAAGCGTCCAAGCTTCTACGATAGCTTCGGAGTCTGCGTTTTCTCTTAGTGGCAGGGTAATATTATTACAGAGAACAAGATTAACTCCGGAAGCGGTGGAGATGTGCATTTGTTTAAATGACCACTTAGACGCGGTGGATCGTATACAAGACAAAACAAATCTTGAAGGCGAAATTGTAATCGAATCTAAAGTACACGATAAAGAGGTAGAAGAAGGAGTATATCTGGTATATCTGATAAAGAATTAGCATTTGATGAAACCTCTCGAAGAAAATAGACGATTAGTTAAATAAAAGTTTTATATTATTTTTTATTGATTCGTTAATGTATTTTTAATTTGTTTTAATAAATAAATGATAAATTAATGTTTATTTAATGTTGTTATAGATGTTTTTTAATGTTGTTATAATAATAATAATAATAATAATAATAATAATAATAATAATAATAATAAAAATAATAATAATAATAACCCAGATGTACCCGGTTTTTGTACCCGACCCTAACCGGGTAGGTCGGGTAGGGTATTAGACATCTCAAACCCAACCCGGTTTCGTACCCGGGTTCATCCATACCCGGGTACAAAAATACCTTATTGGATCGAACCCAGTTTGAACCCGATTCCGGGTCCTGCCCAAAACCCGAAATGTGCATCGTCTGTTACTACATGTAGCCCAGTTTCAATTTATGAGTTTTTGGGTTTGTACGGGCCGGCCCAATTTGAACCTAAGAATCCATGATCACCCCTAAAGATGACAAACTCGACTGTGATATTGTTTTGAGATTATTCAGACAATTTTTGGGCCTTTTCTATATTTATGTTTGGTTGTTTTTGAAGTGTAAAACCCCTTGGTTTTTGGGATTTTGGTTACATGTGATGGAGCCAATGTAAAATTGTTGGTAACTCTTTAAAACACCTGGGTGTGTTTACGAACTTTGTAACACGCGTTGTTGCGGTGTCTTAACGTAGTTAAATACATTAAAAATGTATAAAGTTGCGGTGACTCGGATTTGAAGATTGAAACATTGATATAAGACAGTTATATAATGGTACTATTGTTTTTCGGTTGCTATCCGTTTTATCCTTCATGGTAACATCACGTTACCATCGGTTGATATCCAAGAAAATTTAAATTGGAATGTCAAGAAAATAAAATTAAACGATGCCACAAACTTTCTAATAGTTGAAAAACGTAGTTATTGAAGAAAAATCAAATTAGTAAAAAAATTTGAAGGCTAGAAATGTATATTATATACTATTATGGTTAACTTGTAACTCTAAAATTTTATGAGGTAAAGTAAAAAAAATTGTGAAGGGTGACGTTACAAACTATATTATAACAAGAACAAATAGGTTTAACGATGTTAAAGCACACACGCACTTTATGGTGCGTTAACTCTCAAAATTTAAACCGAAATTTAAAATGGAAATTATGTAATTGATGAAAAGTATAGGGAACCAAAATTGAAAATGAAAAATTATAGGGTTTAATTTGTAAAATTATTAGGTTTAAAATATTTATAAAAAGAATAAAAAAATAAAGTTATGTACAACCTATAATGTTAATGCTTATGATAAAACAATTGATGAATCTTTAATTTGATAACTAGTCATTGTTTTGTATATACTTTTGAAGTTTGGGTTATTGAATAATAGCTCTACGTGTATTCATATAGATTTGACTAACGTAGGAGTGGTGTATACTTTAGCAAAGTACTTTTATCTCGTGTGGGTACGTAAAGGTCAACATGCTTCGAGTTAGAGAACAAGGAAAGATTCAGGTATAAAGTTTTGAAAACCTAAAAAACGTAATAAGTATCAAGATGTTGACGTATGTCTTTTTAATTAAGATTAGTTTGATAGTAAAACTGCTAATGTTCCTCATTATTATGTTCCATCAATTTTTTTAAACTTTCGTAACTTTCACGTATGCTATATTTTTTTAAAAAATTACACACTAAAAACAAGCATTTTTATCTTTAAAATTGCGTAAAGTGTTAATATAAAAACACAAGTTTTTTTTTTCATTTTTTAACTCATTGTGTGATTTCGTTAGATCATTGTGTAATCTTTTGAATTGACAGTGATTACACAATTATCTGTTGTGATTACACAATAACTGAAAATATAAAAATCTTATTTTTTTCCGAAAATTATCAAATTAAAAAACACAATGCATAACACAATGAGTAGAATTTGACTCGTTGATTAACAATAGACACAATGAGTTGTTTGCTGTAACATATGTGTATTTTTTGTTAATTAATGGTTTGCATCGTTATAATCTTGTAAGGGCCATGGTCATTAGTGTAACTTTGAGGGCTATTCATGTTTGATTCCTTTAAATCTTTAGTTTGAAAGTTAATATTTTAACTATTTAATTGAACATAACAATAATAATAATAATAATAATAATAATAATAATAATAATAATAATAATACTAATATTAACAAAATTAATAATAATGTTAAATACTAATTAATGGTAATAATATTAATTTATAAAATTATCAATCATTGAAAAAGTTGAAATGTTTAAGTTAGGGGGTTAATTATCATTTTATAAACTCTAAAAACTAATTTTGTGCATGAAATTATAACAAATCAAACTACAAGGGCCATATGTGTAAATAACCAAAACCCAAACCATTCTTCCCCCTTTTACCCCGAGTTCCCGGCCAAGTTCCGGCCAATATTTCGGCGAGTCCCAAACATGCGGTAATCAACCGTTTTTAAACATGAAACTAATCCAGATCGTTTCGAGAGTGTTATGCGAACCAAATGCATCATTTAATCGGGTTTTAAACACCGGTTATAAAGATCAAACGATTGAAAAACCGAAGGTTTTAATCACATAACCGTTCGACATTGAAGGCACAATAATAACCAAATTAATCAAGCATAAACAATCATTTAACTATCTTTAATCTATTACAACTTCTAATTTCACCTGAAACCTACACAAAACATCATATTCGATTCTCTCAAACCCGCAACCTATAGCACAATCAAAAACCACTATCTGAACAAATTAAACTGAAATTGAGAGAGGGCTTTGCATCAAGAACACCGTTCAAAGCTATCCACGAAGTTAATTTGATTTTCATAAGCATTTGCAAACGAATAGAGTCCAAACTCTGTCGTGGCTTGTTCTTCATTGTTCTTGACATTGCAAGCTTTGATACCGGGTAATTACACACACACACATACTCGAAATCATGTGGGGACACAAAAGCCCCATGATTATTGTTGCTACCCAAATCAAAGTAAACTTCAATTTGATCATTGATGATTCTAGGGTTTATGTGAATTGGGGATTTGTTTAAGGTTTGTTTTTAAGAATTGGAAACTGCTTCATGTCGCGGCTGAGAGCCTTGGTTCACTGGTTAAGACACTGCCTTGTTAAACATGAGGTCCCGGGTTCGAACCCGGGCACCCTCATGTTTTATTTTTAAAGGCTTTTTAGCCTAAAACTAATTCCAGAAAAAATTTAAAATGTATACAAATTATTTTTATAAATTCCAAATATTTTCAAAAGCTTCCAAATATTTTCTATAATTTTTCTAAGTTTAAATAAAAATGTTTTTATTTATAAAATATTTTAGCAAAGCTTGTTTGAATAATTTTAAATAAAATAGATTGAAAATAATAATTAGTAATTGGTTCAAATATCCCTTTTCAATTAATTTTGTTTATACAGTAATAATTTTTTAGCTATAAAAATTTATTAAAACTTTTTATATAATTTTTTTTAATTATTTTATTTGTTTCTTTTCACAACTTTGAATAAAATATAAATATATATATTTTTCAAGAAAATATAAATTTATTCCATTTGTTTAAATATAATTATTTGACAAACCCCAAATTCGACTTAGAACCCTAGTCCTCGTTGATTCGTTAAACTCATTACAATAAAACTTAAACCGTGTAAATATGTATGCTTAGGTACCTTGTGAAGAACTACGTTGGAACGTCGCGTATTACTTTCTTATTAATCGTCAATTATATATTTATTTTACCAAGTGAGTATTTCTATACTCCCTTTTTATATTTTCACACTTTGGGGTGAAACATGTTATCTTATAATCGTTGCACTTGTAAAACGTTTGATTCTTGTAAACTTATGGCAATTTACTTGTGTGTTGTGGTTGGTTGAATTTTGTAACTACCATGTAATATCGAATATATGTACAATCATTAACTATTGCTAGTCTGACGACGTCATAGATCTATGGGCCTAACAAGCCTGCTTGGTTGATCCAAGTACACTTAGCTAATCGTATATACTTGTAAACGTTTGAGACTTGTAAAACTTTGTCAAGGTTTGATTGTGCATTCTGTCTTACATCCCTAGTTATTTTGTTCTCTAACTTACAACATGAATTGCCATCTTTTATATACATATGTATTGAAAACTATAGAAATCTCACCAACATTATGTTGACATTTTATTTTTAACATGTTTCAGGAAATGCTCAAGTTTGATTGACACCTTGAAGTG
>BJCM01241238.1:0-10728 GCA_018326385.1 Flaveria bidentis | reverse complement strand
TCGTGTGTTTATGATGTTCTTAACTAGTTTTATCATCGGTTGTATGCTTATATGTGTTGTATGTGTTCGGGTGTGTGTTTTGGTGGGTTTCTAGGTGGTTGAACTCTATTGCAAACGTGTTTTTGAAGAAGGCTGCAAAGATGAGTTCTAGAACCCCTTTTTTTACTGATTTTACAGGATTTTGGGGCTGGAATGCATGTATGAACGTTTTTTTATAAAAAAATTGGGTTTTTCAACCGTATAATTTATGTGTGTATGTTGCGGGTGGGGTTTAATTTTGGGCTATGTATGTATTTGATGATATTATGGTTGTGCTTCTAAGGCTTAGAATGTATGATTTAAGCTTAGAACATGATTGGTGATGTTTGGGGACTGAATTATGATGTTAAAGTGTGAATTAGACTGCCCATGCGCCTAAACAGTGGCCCATGCGCCCAACTGAAAATAACTGCCTAAGTGTTCCCATGCGCCCAAAACCTCATGCGCCTATATAGTACTCATGCGCCTAGAAATAGGCTGAAATTGACTAAGTGTTCAGACGCCTAGATAGCTCATGTGCCCAAGCACTCATACGCATGCATAGTGCTCATGCGCCTAGAATTGCCCAGAATAGACTAAGTGTTGCTCATGCGCCCCAATAATGCTCATGCGCCTAAGACTTAGAATATTTTTTCTAATTTTTGGGGAAAAATTGAAATGTAGGCCTTGACTTGGGAGATCCCCGGGGGCAATGTAAGTTGACTTTCCGAAGTCATAAATGATGTGATGGGCGATGAATTGATGATGTATGATTGATGCTTATGCATGATGGTATGTATGATGTATGTTACGTATGTATGATGGTGCCTTGTATGGCGATGTTTGTATGTTGATGATGATGTTCCTTATTATGTATGATTATTTTCCTGTGGCTTTACGTTGAATATTAATGAACAAAATGAAATGTATTATGTAACGTAAAGTGGAAGATAATGAAAAGAGGAACGTAATAAAAGAATGCATGCATTAATGAATGAAAGTAAGAAAGGCTTGCAAGCAAATGTATGGAGGTTCACACCCAATGAAGGGTGTTAGCTCAACTGTGTGCGGGTTAGCTACCCCTGAAGGATGCACACTAGGGTCCAATCCTTGTGATTGACCATATGTATTGGATCCTTGTCGCTTGCCCCAAGTACTAGAGTCAGCTTCATAATGTTTGAGGTCTATGAAAGACCTTAGGCCGAGTAACTAGCTTCGTGCACAATGTTCGGGGTATAGCATATGGCATTGATCCGGAATGAAAGAGAAAAGATAAGTGGTGAATTTACTTGCCCAAGGTACTGGAGTTAGCTTCGTGCATAATGTTCGAGAGGTCTATGAAAGACCTCAGGCCTAGTAACCAGCTTTGTGCACAATGTTCGGGGTAATGTACATGTCACTGAATGTAACAAACGTACGAATGAAAGTAAGAATGTTATGTATGGAAGTGAATGAAAATGAATGATAATGACGTATGATGAATGAATGAAAGTTAACGAATAAATGATGAAGATAATAATGATATTATCTATGTGTACGTACGATATGTGACCACATACAAAAGTAAAGAACGGTTTTAAACGAAAGTAAAGTATGTTTTATTTTAAAACTAGAACTCACTCAGCAACGCTGACTTTTGTGTGTTTCCAGTTGGGAGGTAAAGGTTGCTGAGGATGGCACGGGGCGGCAACTTGACTTATTTTAGATGGCATTCCCTTGTATAATGTTTTTGCATTGTAATGCCAAATGTTGTATTAATTTGCAAAAGCATTTATAATGAAATGAGAAAAAGTTATTTTAATGTCTCCGTTGCAGCATTTCATTAAAGTTAATGTAATTATATGTTTTATGTGCGATGATTGACCAGTTGTAAGCGTCTCGGGAACGGAGCCTTATAGCTGATAACGTGTTATAATTAACTTATAACTATAACAAGATTATTATAACAACTTAAAGAGTTTAAAGAGAATTGTAGAGAGAGATGAGTAAAAATGTTTAACTCTTGAACTTTTTTTAATATGGTGCATCTTTCTCATTGCCATGAAGGTAGTATTTATACTACAAATATAGTACTCTTTGATAGGTAACTATTTAGGAGTCGACTAGTAATAATTTTTCTTTTTAGGCTTTAAGAAATCACATCTAATAATTCTTAATATTTCATGACATATATATATATATATATATATATGTATATATATGTATATATATATATATATATTTATATATATATATATATATATATATGTATATATATGTATATATATGTATATATATGTATATATTTGTATATATATGTATATATTTGTATATATATGTATATATATGTATATATGTATATATGTATATATATATGTATATGTATATATGTATATGTATATATATATATGTGTGTGTGTATATATATATATGTATGTGTGTGTGTATATGTATATATATATATATGTGTATATATATATATATGTATATATATATATATGTATATATATATATATAGAGGAGGGTTCAAATGAGAACACCTTTTTTGTGAGAATTATAGAAATCAATTTCAGCCACTTATTTTTTATCACATGCAAATCACATGTCATTTCCCCCTTTTTTTAAACAATCGTAACTTTTTTTCACGACATCATTTTTTCAAAAAAAATTCACCATAAAATTCAGTATTTTTTTATTTTTCCAATGCTTACCATATTGATATACTTTTCTAAAAAAATGTACATCCGTTGTTTACATATGTGTAAATCTAGTTATACACATGTGTAGTACTGGATTTACACATGTGTAAATCCGATTTTACACATGTGTAAAGCGAATTTCGTTAAAAAACGGGATTTTTTTTATTTTTAATAAATTTTTTATATTTTTTTATGAAAGAGGGAAAGTTGGGGAACATTTTTGTGTTTTTATTTTTTTTATTTTTATGTTAATTTTTTATTTATAGTTTTTTTAAATATTTTTTTGTTAATTATAGTTTAGCCATTAAAACTAGTAGTTGAGATTGGTTTCTAGAGTTCTCACAAAAAAACTAGTTCTCATTTGATCCATCCCCTATATATATATGTATATATATATGTATATATATACACATATATATATATATGTATATATATATTACCAACTTTAGTGTGCATTATAATTTGTATTATATGCTTTAGTTGGCTGTATTTATCTTTTTTTACTTTTATTTTTTTGACTTGTTTTTATTTTTTTGACTTTTATTTTTAATTTTTGACTTTCATATTTTAACCATTTACTTTTACATTTTTACAATTTAGCCTAACATTTTATGATTTTCAACTTTAGTCTCATATTCTTTCATACTTTATATATTTTTTTTCAATTTACGTTTTGGTCTAAATTTTATCAGTTTTCACGACGTAGTGTTCATGTATGGTTCAATATTTTTACACTTATTTTTTCTTCATTTAATGGCCCTGTTGTAGCGTGTTGGTTATAAATCGACTTACTGATTATTTTTTATGTATTACGTTTCGCCTGCATGGTAAATGTTTTTATCTATACTTTTTGTTTGGTTTTGTTGTTTTTCATTTTTCATTTTTTTTTAACATACGTTGGTGATCATTGATGATAATGTGCTCTTGGTGCTAATTAACACGGTATATTACGCCCCGCCGCAATGTTAGAGGCCTTAATCCTAGTTATTCATAATTATCAAGTCCATATATATAAAATATCGCATACAGTGATAGTAAGATGTAAACTAATTTTATATGCGTACGTTGATGTAGGTTAATGTTACAAATAAAAAATATTTTTTTATGCTAGAAACATATGCAATATAAATTAATTATACAATACAATATGTAGTAAAAGTAAGATACAAACATTTGCTCACATTACAAAATAAAAAACATGTGTAATATTCCAACTTAGTTTAATTATACAATACAATATGTAGTAAAGATAAGATACAAACTTTTGCTCACAACAAATTTGATTGGTTTATTATAGTCAAATATTCAATTAAACATAATTAATATCACAATAGGGTACAAATTTTGAAACAAATTGAAAATCACGACGACTAAAATCATAATTTTAAAACATTTGAATGAAAATCAATATTTAAATCAAATCACATGAAGTATTATAAAGTGTACTTTAAATATATTATTTATTAAAAAAGAAGAGAAAAATAATGATTTTTAGTGGAATTATAAAGATGTTGTTTGCGTTCGGTTAATATTGTTTGTTTTCATTTGCGTTCATTATTGTTCGTGAACAGTTTATTTTCTTAATGAACAAACACAAATAAAAAAATCCGTTTGGTAAATGTTCATGAACAGTTTATAAACAAGTTTTTTTAATTAACAAACACGAACAATACCTTGCATGTATTCGTTTGCAGGCCTACATAATACCCCTAAGGCCGCCCTTCACATACACCAGTATGCTTTGATTTCGATAAGCCATGTCACCATCTATATTTCTTTCACTCCGTACAAAGACTTTAAGTATTTCAGTTATTTAAATTCAACTCGTTACTTATTTTTAAATATAAAATAGATGGATAAAAGAAGTTTTTACTGATCAACCTAAACCGATTTGAACACATGGACAAGTACTAACAAATTGTCCATCTTACTTCAAGTCTAAACCTGATGTTGACCGCTTACTTTGCTTGCTTATGCCACCACAAACAAAAAGATTCTTATTTGAAAACAAGCTCAATGAAATTCCTCCTTTTCTTTCATGGTTTTTTTTTTTTTTTTTTTTATAGTTGCTTATGTTAAACTTGCGGTTAAAAAAATACAAATGGGCTGGAGTAACTGTTTCAATAAACCTTATGAACATAGCCAACAATCTTAAAAAAAGTTGTGATGAGAACTAGAAAACTTTATATTATTCATTTAATTTAGTTTATTAATATAAAGAAGTGCATTTTGTTGCATTTTCTTTACCATAATAAATTAATTCATGTCACGATTCAACTTATCGGAAAAAACTGATTATTAATTTGTATATGGCATTGAGTAGTAGTTAATGTAGTTTAAAAGTAGATATAGATAAGTTTATGAGCGATTTTCATATAACTTTTCAAGCCCATATAACACATTTTCCATTTCAATGGTTTCTAGGCAAATATTTATGATTTCTAGCCTCAGCGGTCAACGCACAAATTATTGACTAATAACTAATATGATTATAAAATCCATTAAAAAAGCTATGAGGTGCGTAGGGTACGTTTGTTTGTATGAGTTTATTGTAATCTCTGAAATATAAAATCTATTTAGGGGTGCATCCCCTAAACAATGGGGTTCTAACGGAGCCACACCCCCTCAGCCGGGGGTCCAGAGACAAAGCTTTTGGTATCGGAATCCAAGGGGTAGAGCTCTAGTTGTGGGTCGACTTGCCAGATCACTTTAAAGATTTTTTCTTTTAGTAAATATTTCTATACTAAACATACATAAGAATTTGATTCTTTTGAAATTTCACATGTAAAATTTTACGAACCGTAAAATAGTCAAAATTTAAGTTGCTAACCGCCTTCGATCCCTACAAAATTTGATTTTGAGTGAATGTGGTTATTTTCATTGTCTGTACTTTTGGTTCACGAATTTTCACGTTAATATCATAGTTCGTTCAAACTATAATGATGATATAATGATGCCATCAACTTGTAAGATTCAGGCAAATCTCGTAACCGATGTTTAATACAAATCACTAATCTTTCCGGTGATACATTCAACACCTAGAAGACGATCACGAACAAGCTACAATACAATTATGTACATTTGAAATCACTCACGATGAACACCTGCAACAAAGCACCACCATTGCCAAAACCTCAAGCTTTAACACCACCACCACCACCACCTGCTGATTTCACCCTAAAAACATGCTCTTCACCTGTGCATTTATCCACTTTGACCACCCAATGGCTCCGCCGTCCGCCACCTCCGCCGTGACCACCGTTCTTCCGACCACCTTCGTCAGATTCTCCGGCGACTCGCATCAACAACAACCCTTCACCAATGGGCAACATATGGCTGTTTGATCTGCTCCACACCCATGAATCTTTCCAATACGCGTTATACCCCAACACAATCGTACCCTTCTCCCTCTTGTCTTGAATCGCTCGAAGAACCCCTTCATGATTCTCCAAATTGCAGTCGATCACCACGAAATCGGCTGATTTGTATTCGTTTGAGAGTAAAGATTGAGCGTTTCCGACTACAAATTCGATCTGATGGGCGTTTGATTTGAGGGTTTGTTTGGAGGATTGAAGTTCTTCGATCCCTTTGACGATGCATACAAGCCTACCACCTGTTTGATGAGATGCCGCAATGAGGCCCAGTGTGGTTAGCCCTGCTGTGGCTGCACAGGCTACCACCATTAGCTGAGCGTTGTTTCCTGCTGCAATCGCTGAGATGAACTCTGCTACATCTGGTTCGTTTGCTCTCTTACCCTGAATAATATTCAAATTCAATGATGAATGTTAGTTTTCATTGCAATTTGCAGTATCAATTATCAAGCATCAACCTTTGGTGTGAATGGTTTAAGAGGTTGAATGAACTTACCATTTTCATGGTTTTTATGTATGCTTCAGTTGCATTTTCAGCAGACCAATAACCCATGTTTCTTTGTGAGTTTCTTGACAAAAGTTGTGAGCTTTTTGAAGTTAGAGATGAATGGTTGTATGGTTTGGGGATGTGGGTAGTGGCTATATAAATAGGTCAATAGAACCCATAAATGTATTGATGGATTAAGCCCCAGCCCCAAGTGGGGTCGGTGGTTTGACTCCCTGCCCCTTCATTTTAGCAGATTTATATGCCCTTAAGAGTGAATCTTGTGGACTACCATTATAATATTTTTTAAATTATTTATTATTATCATCAAAAAGTTAATAGAGGTGAATTTTGAAGCAATGGTAAGGTTGTTGTCATGTGACCCGAAGGTCATAGGGTCGAGTCCTAGAAACAATCTCTTGCTTAAATGCAGTGTAAGAATATGTATATTAGGCTAAAAGTGACCCTACATCCCCGGACGTGTGCATGCGGGGGCTTTGTGCACTGCATTTGACCTACAAAGAGTTAATAGTTTTGTAGTATATGCATACACATACTGACACCCCTTACAGATTGGCCTCTGGTCATCAATCTTTGCCTCCAAGACACTTTGGGCATGTATACCCATGTCCAATAAATGTATCCCAACTTTGTTTGATGATAAGGAGTGGGTTTCTGTGTTTGTGTAACTTGGTTTCTTGCACAGTCCTACATGACTCCTTTGGTCATGGGCACACATCTAATCTTGGGGCCTTAAATGCGAAAAAAGAAATTGTGCTTATTCGGTCTTTAGTAACATGTTGGATGTTTAGGATGCCCTTTATAAGTCGCTTACTCGTCATTGAAGTCCAATAATGCTTCTAAGACGAGTAACCTTGTTCAGGCTATTATATTCTAAACGCTTCTGAGACGAGTAACCTTGTTCAGGCTATTATATTCTAAACGCTTCTGAGACGAGTAACCTTGTTCAGGCTATTATATTCTAACTTCCTTAAACTTCATCAATCACTAATTTGGTACCTCTAAACACCAAAAACACTTCTAAATCTTAAAGACATTGCTGAACTCAATGACCCTTTTAAAGATGCGTTTTAATACATTTTGATATTTATATATTTGCAGAGTTCACGAGACTAATTAAATGACCGTACGCTTCCATAATTTAGTAATTTACAATGATCAATAGATTTGAAGGACACTAACTTCATAATTAATTACAAGAATTGCTTAACAATGAATGCAGCAGCTTCCTTGGTGTTTCTTGTCCAATTGAACATACTGCCAATCCTCAAATTATAATCTATTAGCTGTCATGTTCTTTAGCAGAGGGACAGTTGAAAACTTCCATGAAAGATTCTAAGTTTGATTCCAATTTGTTTAAGATTTGCTACAACAATTTAGAAACAAAACCCATGTTAGTTCTGACACAAATCCAGCAAAATCTTTATATTTATATCTCTTAAGTGTGTCATATTTCGATTTCAGACTATGTGGAACCATAAACTGATCATAAACCACCACTAGTACTTTATTACTTGGGTTTAAGTGCTTATTAAGAAGCTCTAATCTTATCTTAACGATTATATTATAATAAGAACCGCGTTGTGTTTTGCAGGAGAAGAAATGGGTGCTGCAGTTTTGCCTCCCAGAATCTCAACAGAGATTTGCATCATGTTTCCTTCACCAAACTGCTTGATGGATTCATCTAGGTGCATAAAGTTCGTTTTGTTTATCAAGTGATACATGCTATTAAAAGCAAATTGGTTTCATTACTATGGAAATTTATGATATTATGGAACGAGTATATAAGAATTTTAGTGTTTAACAAAAAGTAATATGATATTATTAAATTTAAAGGGTTAAGTCAATTTATCTAGAAATATATACAAATGCAATTGCCCAACAGAAAGTGAGGTGTAATCCGTTTATCTACACAATTCAAACGGTTGATGGATTGGCAGGTTGTAAATGGGTTATAATAAAATTGTCACCGGGTCATAAAACGGTTAACGGGTTGTAATAAGTGGGTTAAATAGGTTGGTTGTCCTTATAAAAATATACTTCTCTCTAATATTAAACAAGTACACATTCTTCATTATGGGTTAGAAACCATAGCCCGCAAGCTAATTGTTTTCCTTGGATCATGTCACAAATTCAACTCTAGTTTAAATCACATCTTATATTAAATGTTCAAGTATGTGTTGAGATCACTAAGATGTAAAACTATATTATATGAGAAACAAAATATCTTGTTACAAATATATTTATGCAAATAGGACTCAAACGAACTAAACGTTCAACAAACAGTTCGTGAACCGTTCGGCGGGAAGTTCTATGCTCGTTTGTTTAGTAAATGAACTAACATGAACAAAAAAATTTGGTTTGTTTAGTTAAACAAACGAACATGAACACAAGCCGTGTTGGTTTAGTTATGTTCGTGAACGTTTGATAATGTGTTCATTTATATCCATTAATGTCCGTTCGTGAACATTCGATAATGTGTTCGTTAATGTATTCGTTTATATTCTTAATTTTTGTGTCAGTTATTTTTATGACTATTATATCAACTATTTTTAATATTATATTAAGTAATTATTTATTTTTAAGTGATTTGTGTAACGTTTGTAATAAAAATGTAAATATTATTCTAATATAAATCTATAATTATTTGTATTTGTTTGTGTTCATAGGCTTCTTTATGTTCATCATGTACATGAATAGTAGTTTGTGTTCATTTGTTTTTGTTTATGTTTATTTGTGTTCGGTAAGTGTTCATGAACATGTGTATTTTCTTGATGAGCGAACATGAACAACGAATCTCATTCAGTAAGTGTTCTTGAACAACTCATAAACAAGTTTATTTCTTAACAAACAAACATGAACAATACCTTGTTTATGTTCGTTCAGTTCTTTTGCAGTACTAGATACGGATAATGTAAAAACGTAGACGGCAATGCCAAAGAGAATAGTGAGAGAGGAGATAATTATGATTGGTGCATCATTAGACCTGCACGTAGAAAGACCAAGATGTATTCAAGTTGTAGCTTAAATAACATCAAAACTTGTCGTTATCATCAATTGATGTTCGATGATAACTTAAGATAAATCAATACGGAGTATCTTTTTGACCTTTGATCAATGTGTGTTTGAAGAAGTCTAATATCAAGATCTTTTAGCTTCTTAGTTGTGGTAAATCTATTTTGGAGGAGCAGCTTGTGATTCAGTGGCGGAGTTTGGAAGAGCAGTTTGAAGGGTTGTCATGGGTTTCTTATCAATCTTTATTCTCTTTATGTTTTCTTCAAAATAGTCAGCCACAACCTTTGGAACTATCCCACCTCCAGCAGCTGAAGAGGTGTTTGGTATGTAAGGTCCTGAGACAATAGATTCCCACATCTTAGAGTCTTGTGACTTGATGAACCCTTTCATTTATTGGCACTAAGTGTTAAAGTCTTCAAGAGTGATTAGTGGGGACTTTTCATGGTTATAGTTTTTATATCAGCTTTAGTGATACCTTCCATTTGAGATGTTAAGTATTTTGTGCGTGTGAGGGATCTTAAGATGGTGAGATCTTACAATCAAGAGCCTGGAAAGCTCTGATACCAATTGCAGGATCATTTAAGAGGGTTTGGTCACTTACAACATAAACACACAATGATAAGAGTTGCTTTAGAACACTTAACAGATCGAAAAGAGAACTGGTAACACACAAGAATGATATTTAGAACACAAGAAAACTATGAGATAGAACTTAGAACAATACAAGACAAGTATATTGTTTTCAAGAATGTTGTATATTACTGTCAAATTCTCTTACAAGTGTAAAAAGCATAAGTAAAGATACAAAGACCTGAGATACTTTATACTACATCCAATAGCCGACCATACTTAGAACAGCTAGATACATTTGAACTAGACAACAAAATCAAATCTAGAGTCAAAAGACAAATTGTCTTTTGACTAGTGACTATGGCATGTCATAGCTTATATTACAAAAATGATAAAAGTACAAAAAGTAGAAAGTACAGACTCAAGATCTCAATGTACAATTTACCAAAAGCATGAACCTTTTCACCAACTTATGTACAGACTCAGGAGGGGGGGCGCCCCCCCTCCTTTTTTCGTCGGTAGTTTTAAATTTTAGTCCGGTAGTGGAAATTTTTGGTCGGGTAGTGTAAAT
>BJCM01241219.1:0-22993 GCA_018326385.1 Flaveria bidentis | reverse complement strand
TGTATTTCACAGAAAGAGTATTTTTCATATACAACATACAGAAAGTATTTTATTACTTTTAAAACTAGAGCTCACTCAGCAACGCTGACTTATATACATTTTCAGTTGGCAGGTAATTATTGCTGAGGATGGCACGAGGGTGAAGCTACTCGGCAGGGAAAGACTGACATCCATTCGTATTTCATATTGTTGTTGTTTTGTAATGCAGTTAAACAATTCTTTTGTAATCAGTCAAACAATAGTGTATTACACAACAAAAGTGTTTTAATGAAGTGAAATGAATGGCTTTTGTTAAAATGATTCCGTTGTTTGAGTTTGTATATTGCTAATATATAATGTATTAAATGCTATGGTTGACCAACTGTGAGGTCTCCGAGAACGGGGCCTTACACCATTTGATGAGCCATCTAAAAAATAAGTGTATTTAGAAAAGATTAGAATTTGTCTCATATTTTTTTAGACTTGGAAAAAATTTTGAAATTAAAAATTTTAAACTTTTTGCATGTATGAACTAATAGCATGTGATTTGTTAACTTGTCTCTTGAACAAGTCAACTATTCACAAGCATCTAATTTTGACCAACAGTTAACAAGTCACACGATAAGTGAAGTTTTCACGCAACATGTTTAGAACTTTTTGCGTCTGTTTAGTTAACTAGTTGCTTTTCACCTGCGACAAGTTTCAATTTTTTGGTTTTAAAATTGATTCTTTTCCAGTGTGTTTAAACCATCAAATCAAGTACATTAACAGTTGATTAAATCTTTGTTAAGATTCCATATAGTTAATTTTATTCAATTTCAAGTTTATTAGTGTGTATTAAATCGATCAACTTTCAAACACTAATAATCCCAAATCTAACAAGAAATCTACCTTGTCGATCCATTAATAAGCAACTTGCGACCATAATGGACTATAATAACACTGATAACAACAATTATGACACTTAGAAATTTTTGAGGAAATTTTTTAGAACTTTTTGTGTGAATAGTTTCTTTTCGCACAACTGTGCCTTTTATAAGCAACTAACTTGCCACGCGAGAAGTCATTTGTTCCACAAAGAAACCTTTTGCATCAGTTGAACTTCTCGCACGAGAGAAGTTAAAATTTCATTGAAGTTTGAACTTTTGATTTTAAGTTTTTAATTTTGTTGAGCCAAGGATTGATTATTTGCAAAAACATGTTTATCTAAGTGTTGTCAACTATTCAAACATCCTTAATTTTATAAATTTTGTAAATTGAAACAAGTGTTTAACACAAAGAACAATTTGACACAAATAACTAATATAAGTAAATAAATTTTCAAGTATAGGATCAGATTTCTTAGAAATCGATAATTACATCATCCAACATTATTCCAAATGACACCGGTTATGATGATTGTCAATATATTGTGTCCATTTTAAACTTAGATATCAAGTTTTATTTAGACATATAAGTTGTGATATTTATCATGTTTTTTATAACATTATATGAAGTCAATGGTTCTCACAATCAAAAATCATGTATAACCCCTATCCGACTTCAAGACACTTTTGAGATTTCAAGTCATGTTAATTTGACTTAAACCTTTCACTTCTGATAAGCTTTCTTAGGATTATTTATTTTCTAGATAATATCTATTTGGAGCATAACTAGCACAAGAAACAATTCTGAACACATAATATTGACAAGTTGTAGGACTTATTAACTACTAGTTGGACTTATGTTTTGCCCTTGCAAGATGTTTAATAAAGACTTACAGGCCAATTCGGACTTACATGTCCCATCTTTTGATTCTTCCCCCCCTGTCAGAACATATTTTAAAAAAAATATATTATCATATAGTATGTATGTCTATAACATATATTTTATTATTGTGCTCATTGGCATCTTTTATTCGTAGATGGTCTTTTTGCTCCGTTTTGCTCCCTTTTGTTTGTCTTCTTTAGAAATTTTGCTTACATATATATACATTATCTAAACAACTAAATCAGAAAGTAACCGGCTTAAGTATGACTAGAGTGTAACTCTCAGTCTGTTTTAGCAAGGAATCAGTGTTACCACAAAACCTTGATGAGTTACCCACTTTAGTCATAGAGATTTACTTTCAGTGCATCACTAAACATAGTGCTTTTCATGCTTGTAAGTGTTCTTTAAACTTTTTACTCCCTCTACGAACAAAATCTTTTTTCGAAACATTTTCATATTTTCTCCCCCAAAAATTGTGATTATCTTAGAGAGAAAATAACAATTTTACTTAAAGATAGAAAAGAAAACATATTGAAAAAGGTGTAAGAATAATTGTTAACCAAAGTTAATCATTCCCAAAGATTGAACTAAAAAGTTGAATTGGGAATGATTAAACACCTTAGTAAACAAATAAGCAAGTTGTCATCTGACTTGACAAAATCCACATGAATAAGCTTTCGATCAAAAAAATCACGGATAAAATACATGCGGATATCGATGTGTTTCGTTTTTGAATGTTGAATTAGATTCTTCACTATGTTTAGTACTGCAGTGTTGTCACACCAAATACTGGTGTCATAGATGTTAAGGCCATAATCAAGAAATTGTTGTTGTATCCACACAATTTGAGAACAACAATTCGAAGCAACCACTTATTCAGCCTCTGCAGCTGATGTGGATATTGTTTGTTGCTTCTGGCACTACAATGAAATCAACCTATTGCCAAAAAATTGACAACCTCGGGTAGTAGATTTTCTGTCCAAATTAGATTCTACATAATCACTGTCAGTATAAACATATAAGCTGAAATTAGAATTGTTAGAATACCAAAGACTGAGTGTTAGTTGACCTTTGAGATATTTTAAATCCATTTGACAACTTTCATGTGGGATTCTTTTGAATTACTTTTATATCCTACACATTAACAAAGAGGAGACATGATGTCTGGTCTGCTTATAGTGAGATGCCACAGAGATCTAATCATTGATAAATACAAATGTTGATCAAGTCTTCACTCATGAGATCAGGAGTTAAAATAGGATGAGAAGACATTGAAGTGGGTGCACTCTTGGATTCTTGAAACATGTATTTTTCTAGTATACTGTGAACATATTTCTCTTGATGAATCAGTATTCCCTAATCATCTTATTTAACCTATGTACCTAAGAAAAACAAAATTTCACCAATAGAGCTCATCTTAAATTCTTTTTCATTACTGCTTCAAATTCCTTACACAAGTCTTCATTTGTAGATCGAAATATAATATCATCAACATAATTTGAACAATAATAATATATTTACCATTTTTCCTTAGAAATAAGGTTTAATCAATAACATCCCTTGTATAACTATTTGCAAGCAAATGTTTAGTTAATGTAGCATACCAAGCATGAGATGCTTGATGTAAGCCATAAAATGCTTTGTCTAACTTGTAAACATATTTAGGATGATCCGGATCTTCAAATCCTGGTGGTTGAAAAAAATAGGTTTCTTATTTCATTTTGCCATACAAAAATGCAGTTTTGATATCCATTTGACATACTTTGAAGTTCTTGTATGAAGCATAAGACAGAAAGATGCGTATAGCTTCAAGTCTTGCAACTAGAGCATATACCTCCTCATAATCAAGTCCTTTAATTTGATCAAATCCTTGAACAACAAGTCTTGCCTTGTTATGAACAATCACATTCTTTTCATCCGTTTTGTTTTTGTACATCCATTTAGTTCCAATCAGCAGCTTTCCCTTTGGTAATTCACACAGATGCCATACATTTAGCTTTTTGAATTGTATTAGCTCATCTTGCATAGCTACAACACAACTGATCTCCTTTGATTGCATTTCAATGTTCTTTGGCACTATTTAAGAAATAAAACATGATTACAAGAATGTATTTATTACACCAGATCGACTTCGAGTTTGAACACATTGTGATAATGGACCAATGTGACTGGGTGGTGAGAATAATATTCTCAGTTGATATGAATCAACAAGGATCGAATATGATGATTGACTAAGTGTTTATGTAGCAAAAATACATAATCACAGATCATTGAATATTGAATATTCTCATAAATGCTTTATATTAATGATGGTGAAAATGTTACAATGTATGCTAGGGTTTAGAAACATACAATCGCTTGACACCTCTAAAACTTATGACTGGTAGAAGATTCTAATATTCTGACTATCCCAAAAGTAGGGGTTTATATTATATTTATAGGCTAACAAAAGACTGGTATAAAATGACTAAACTACCCTGAATCTATATATCAGATGTCTAGTCTAAGTACATAACTAATTAGCATTTAGTTTATTCATTCACATTGACTAATTCGGAT
This sequence comes from Flaveria bidentis, assembly GCA_018326385.1. Classification (NCBI taxonomy): domain Eukaryota; kingdom Viridiplantae; phylum Streptophyta; class Magnoliopsida; order Asterales; family Asteraceae; genus Flaveria; species Flaveria bidentis. The sequence continues at coordinate 18,706 of BJCM01241219.1, read as the reverse complement.
GTATTGTTCTTCATTACCATTTCTTTGTGGTCTTCAGCATTAGTGTTTGGTCATTGGCATTGACAAATGCGGATGAATAAACACTTATACGCATTTGTTGTTGAACATCCGCATGAGTTAACGTGGAAGAGAAATACTTGGCAACATTTCTTTCTGACTATCCACATTTGTATAAGCGGATGAACAAACACTTGTCATCATTTCTTTTTGGTCATTCACATAAACAAATACGGATTTCCAACACTTGTCTTCTTCTCAAAAAGTCTTCACCCACATATCATCTGGGACTTGTGGGAGAATACTAGTAGAACAACTATCAACTACCTCTTGAATTAGCATGTATGCTCCTTTCAGGGTCCAACATAATAATTTCTTCTATTGGATGATCTTTATGAATTCTCAATTGCGTAATGGTATCTTTAGAGATAACTTCGTCTAGAGTAGACATATGACTCACTAGTTCTTCAACAGAGTTTCCTCCAAAAGGTTGATACATGATATCTTCCTCTTGATGATCATCATTAATAATAGAAAAAAATTCAAATGGAACTTGAATGGTATCTATCGGATCATATTGAATGGATGAAGAACCCTGATCAAAACTCTATGGAACTTGAATAATACATTTTGGATTCAGAAACCTGTGAAGCAGCTGTGCTAGTTGAAGAAGAAGGTACATCTGAAGATTTTTCAACAATTGAAGATTTTCAACAATTGAAGATGAGATAAAACCAATATCTTAAGTAAAGATATCTTAAATTGATGAAGACAAAGGTTGAATAGCTATAGATAAATCAGAAAAATGATTAAATGTTTCAAATAATAAAGCATAATCATATACCCAAGAAGGAGCAGAACTTGTAACTGTTTTATTTCATTCATGCTAATCAATATCAAACGACTCAATAATTGGTTTTGATCTTTTATTATAATCCCGATGTGCAACTTTTTTGGGTGAATAACCAACAAAATAATATTCCTCAGCTTTTTCATCAAATTTTGATTAGGAATGAGATGTATGTAACATGGTACAACAACAACCAAATGTTTTAAAATATTTGACTTGGGGTTTATGTTTGAATAAAATTTCATAAGAAGTCATGTTTTGTTATTTATTGATTAAAACATGATTTTGAACATAACATGTAGTGTTAACAGTTTCAGCCCAAAATAATGATGGTAATCTTGCTGCTGATAACAATGTTTTGCCAGCTTCGATTAATGTTCTGTTTCATGTTTCAGCAACTCCATTTTTTGTGGAGTTCTGGCAGAACAGAATTGTCTAGCTATCCACTTTGAGTCACAAAACTTATTAAGAGTATGATTGCAAAACTCTGTTCCATTATCATTTCAAATGCACTTGATGGTTTTGTCAGTTTGATTCATTACTAGGGTCAAGAATTTGATCAATAGATAAGGTGTCTCATCCTTTGTTGCTAAAAGAAGACCTAAGTAAATCTAGAAAAATTATCAGTAATAACCAAACAATATGGACAACATCCTAAACTCAAAACGCTTAGTGGACCAAATAAATCCATGTGTAACAGTTGAAGAATAACATCAATTTTGGTGTGAGCAGCTGGTTTATGAGGAATTTTATGTTTTTTTCCTTTTGAACATGACAAACAATGTTCAATAAGTTGAAATTCTTTCAATGGTAAGCCCACAACGTAATTTCATCTAAAAAATTTGTTCATAGTTTTGATATTAACATGGCCAAGACAACGATACCATTACGAGCCTTTAGACAATAAACAAGACGCAATTACAAAAGAATGAGAACCATTCATGTCAAGTAAGTATGTGTCTTTGTCTCCCGGTGTTCTTAACAAAAACGATTCATAAAGAATTACAAATCCAAGTTTTAGAATGAGACATTCTTTATCAGTAAAATCAGTTGAATACTTTTTGTCACAAATTTGTGAAGCACTTTGCAAGTTATGTTTTAGTTCTTTAACAAAATTGACATCCTCAAAGCTTAGTACACTATTAGTCAATGTATCTTTCTCTGTAATTTTGCCTCATTTATCTCCAGCAAAGATAACATATCCTCTGTTGTAAGATTTATGTTGTTTAATAGAGATATATTTCCTGTTATGCACTTTGAATAACCACTGTCAACATGCCAAACATTGTTAGTGGGCCTAGGTTGTTCCTGCACAAATGAATGAATTACTCAAATTTAGGAACCCAAGCCATTGTTGACTCGAGTACACCATTTTCATCTAAATATGATACAGACTTTAATATGATATCTCTTTTATCATTGAAGATATAATCTTCAACAACTTCAGGTTCAGATTGAGTGGTTTAATTTTCTATTTTTGAATTGCTTTGATTAGATTTGTAACCAATTTCTTGAAAGTGGTTTGAATTGAAGATGAATTGCAATCATTTAAATGTAATGATTTCTTATTTGTATTTTCCTTATGCAAATATATGTTTGTTTGAACATATCTTTTAATATTAGAGAAGTTTGACTAATTTTAACTCCTTTTAAATTTGTTATTTAGAAAGAATTGTTTTCTATTATTTGCAATGGAATTTGAAATCTTTGTTTGCTTGTCAATTGATATTGATAATGACAATTTCTAACCAATGATTTGGTTTACCACACACATAACAACAGTTATTAGAATACGCCTTTTGTTTTCGAGTTGGTTTCACAAACTATTGATGATAACTTCCACAGTTATCATAGAATCTGACTTTAGTATTTCTTTGGCCTAAAGATTCCCTAACAGTCTCTTTCTTCACACTTTCCACCATTAATTTTATGAGTTATCTGAGACTTCATTATACCTTCAACCATATTTGAGGATAACTCAAAACAGTTAATTTTGAAGATAAGAGTTCACTATTGAGATTATGTATTTCTAAAGAAAGCTCGTTATTACGTGTTTTAAAATCTTTTATATTGCAATCTTTATCATGCTGATTTAGTTTAGATTGATAAATAGATTTGTTCAATCCATTTATCTTTTCTTTGAAAATTTTCTCATCAGTTTTGTATTTGCGAGCTTGATACTAAAGCTTTTCAACTTTCAATCGTCTTTTTGATCTCTGTATCTGTTTACCTTTTCTATATAAATATTTGAACAAAGATTAGTATGTACCTCATCATTTTCCTTTTGCTTCTTTGTTTCTTTGGGCATAACATTTACCATGAATGCTTTTAAATCTCCCCTCTTCTCCTACATATGCTGGATTAATCTCAACATTGATAGTTTCAACACAAGCAGTTGTCGGAGTTTCCTCACAACATTCTTTATCTTTCCCTTTTCAGCTAGAGTTAACTTACCAACTTTTCCTTTAGATTCTTCCTTCCTCCCTTTAGTCTTTTAAGATAGGGTTGGAGTAATCTCAATAGCCTTTTCAACAACTACGACATCATTATTCTCAGTGTCTACTTCAGCAAATACTACTTTCAACAATTCATTGGATACAAATTCATCAAGTATGTTATTATCATTATTTTCTTCAATGGTTTGGATCTCAACTAACAGAGTAGTAGACAACTTAATATTAAGAATTTCCATCTGTTCAGACCAATCATAATCTTCATTGGTTTATGACACTAGAGCTTGTTGTTGGATGAACTAGCTTTATCATTCTTTGTCTCTACCTCGACAATGACCATTTTTTTCCATTAGAATTATGCTTTGATATGTTTTTAGTATATTCTCTAGCAAAGTGACCAGGCTTGTCATAGTTATAACATCTTAAACTTCATTTATCGAACCTGATTTTACTAGTATTGTTCAAACCAAACATCTTCATTCTTGTGCTTCTTGCAAAGTTTTTCGTCCAATACACTACCATTTTCATTTGATATATGATATCATTTTCCTCAACATCATTAGGATTAACTTGTTGTAAGTCATCAAGTAAATGGTTAGGTATAGTTAATCTTCTATCTGTAAATGCTTCATAACTATTCATGAAGGTGGTGAATAGAACCAGATACTTTTCAACAAATTGAATAGTTTGCTTGGAAGGATTAGAGTTGACAATAAAGGCTTGTTGTGTTGGCTGAAAAATTTGACTGAGTAGTGCGGATGGTACGCGATGAGAAGCTTGAAATTGAGGCATGGATGATTCCTTAACATTATGAGGATTGGTTGCTTGTTGTTGACATAACTGGGAATAACTAACATAATTATTGAGATTACTAGATATTTTGGCATATAATGCTGATGCTTTAGCTCCCATTGTGTTTATGTAATTAACAGCCCCCTGTTTATCATCCATATCATAAGACTTGATGGTTGAGATGAGATCACTGAGTGACAAGGTAAACAAATCATTGGTTCTTTTGATGGTTGGACAATTATTTTTTTAACTGTATGGCAAAGAATTCAACAACTTCTTGTTTATTGAGATATTTTCCAAGATAATCCTAACACTCTTCATCTTCGATATCAATTTCACAAATCTTGACATCTGAGTCTTTAGAGTTTCTCCAAAAACATGATTAAACATATTAAACTCTTGGGTTAACATATCTTTACAGCTTTCTCTCATGTCTTTGTTCTCCACAATATGCTCCTCCATTGCATCTCATAAATCATTTGCCTTTCTATAATATTTAAACTTTTGAGAAATTTTAGTTGTAAGTGCCATAATGATAGCAGCATACGCCTTATCATCAAGTTCCAATTTCATCATATCTTCCTCATCCCAGAGGTGTTTAGGTTTAGGCACCAGCTCTCCTTTATCATTGTTATACACTAAAATGTAGGTTCCTTTCTTCTTAGACCGCATCATTTGGGGTTCAGTGTAGATAACATGACTCTCAAACCTATATACCCAGTCAGGGTAGTCTTCTTCGCTAAGAAGTCTTGGAGGTGTTGTGATGGTTCCGATCTTATTGTTGAGATTAATGGGGGCAGTGATGTGCTTCAGATTTTTCAATTTCACACTTAAATTCAGACTCCTCAGAAATTCTTCAAACTAGTGGTTCTCGCGCCAGTAACAGAGTTCTCGCGTGAACTAAAACAAAATTTTCGCTCGGTAACCTTTAAACTAACTTTTGCGAATCGTGGAAAATTTTTACGTGAAAGGATTCTTTTTAACAAACTTTTTCCCAAACCTAACTTCTCACGCAAAATAAACCTTTTTACGTGGAATCACCAACTTTTCGCCTGATTCATCTTATCAATTTCGAAGGTTTCCAACTTCAATCTTTCACCAACTGTTTAAATTTTGATTAATTAAGTGTTCAATTAGTGATTCAAATTCAATTAAGATCCTAATTGTCTCTAATTGATTCACGTAAGCTCGATTAAGCAAAAAAACATCTTCAATTCTTCCGTCAACAATCTAATCACATTCATCATCTTCAAATCTAATCAAATTCAATAGAAATCAAGTGGATCTTCAAATAACAAGAAATTCAATGTTCACGATCATTTCAATCTCTAAATCAATCAATCTAGAACAACAAGGCTCTGATATCAATTGTAAGGATCAACAATATTAGCAACTCGATCTCATGAGGAGAATGCAGAATGTAATCACTCACGATAAGAAGATTAAGTAGATTCAAATGAACATGAACACAATAGTAAATAACATAACATTCATTATTCTCTGATTTGTAATGGTTAAGTGAAATCAGGAAATATGAAAGCTCTCTAATAATATAAAGAACTAAGTATTTATACTAAAGTCTAAACTACTCGCATAGTTCTCGCGCGACAAGCACTTCTCACGCGGCAAGTATAGGTTCTCATGTGACTTGATCTTTTTCATCTTGAATTTGATTTCCCAAACCTTTAGGTTCAATCCCTATATGGATGTCCTTGCACCATCCTGAATACCAAAGATCAAGTAGCCAAGTTTGCTGAGAAATCAAATGATGGACACTTTATTAGATACTATTCTCAAGCCAGTGCTTATAGAGTATACAATATCAGAACTAGAGTAGTTGAGGAGTCAGCCAATATGACTTTCAATGAGCATGCACCTAGTCTGAATGGTTTTGGTCCTGATTGGTTGTTTGATCTTGATTTAGTTACCAATTGTTTTAATAAATCTTGAGAAAATGTTTCAGGATCCACAAGTAACTTATCAATAGGAGATTCTGACCCAAGATTTGAGCTGAGAAGACCAAACAAGAAAACTATTTTAGCTTTAGTGGTAACTAACCCTGTAAATGGAGTTGCTATCAGCACAACCATAACAAATTTAGTTGATACATCTAAGGTGCTTATAAATTCCAATACAGAGACACAAAACTCAAATAAAGGAGTTCCCAATGTAGGAGGGAATGGAGGTGGTGATAGTGATAAAAAAATTCCTTGATGCTGATAACCACTCCGTAGAGGACAATATCAATGGTGTCCCACACTCACTGGATCAAGCTTATCATGATAAGTGTGCTGATATGGTGGGTGACACTCCATTGCCATATCTAAGTTTCACAAATTTATATTTGTCAAATCAACTTGCTGTGATTTCTTAACTAAGGATCCATAAGTCACACCCACCACAAAATCATAGAAGATGTTAAGATAGGGGTGAGAACAAGAGGACAAACCCATGACAAAAATGTTTGTTTATATTCTTGTTTCTTATCTTAGATAGAGCCCAAAAAAGTTAATGAAGCTTTGATGGATGGAAGTTGGGTTGAAAAAATGCAGGGTGAGTTGCTTTAATTCAAAAGACAAAAAGTTTGGAACCTATGTCCTCTTCCTCAAGGGAAGACTAAAATAGGTATTTATGAACAAGTAGGATGATAGAGGACTTGTCATCAAGAATAAGACAAGACTAGTTGTTCAAGAACACACACAAAAAGAAGGGATTGACTATGCAAATGTTTTTGCTCTAGTGGCAACACTTGAAGTTGTTAGGATATTCCTTGCTTTTGATGTATTCAAGAATTTCAAGGTTTACCAACTTGATGTCAAGTGAGCTTTCTTATATGGGATGATTGATGAGGAAGTGTATGTCAAACAACCACCTATCTTTGCATACCCAAATCTTCCTAACAATCTCTGCAAGCTTGATAAAGCTATCAATGGGTTGCACCAAGCTTTAACAAGATAGTACGAGACACTATCTCATGAAGTAGTTAGTGATCCAAATTGGGTAGTTACCATGAATGAAATAAAAAACTTGTTGATGTTTAAGTCTTTACATGGGTTAAAACAATTAGTTAGAGTATGAAATAGAAAATTTGTTGGTGTTTTACTTGATCTTGGCTTTATATAAAGTAAGTTTGAGCATTCTATGTTCATTTTGACAAAATGTTCAGTTTTTGTTGTTTTTTTGTTTATGTGGATGACTTAATTCTAACTAGTAATTGTGAATAAAAGATTGCTAATATTTAAAAACACCTACAGTCAAGTTTTCTAATCAAAGATTTGGGTTTCTTAAAGTATATTCTTGGAATAGAGGTATTAAAAACAAATCAAGGTCTTTGTATTACTCAACGAAAATTTTATCTTGAGCTTCTTCAAGAATATGGTCTTACTAGATGCAAACCAATTTCTACACCTATTGAGCATAACTATGTTCTAGAAAATTCTAAAAGGATAATTAGTTCTTGACAAATATTAGTGGTTATGAAAAGTTAATTGGTAAGCTTATCTATCTGTCCCATACTCGGTTAGATATTGCATATTCAGTTCATTATTTAAGTTAGTTCATACATGAACCTTGTACTATTCATTTTCAAGTTGTAATATGTTTTTTAAGATGCTTAAAAAATTTCTCCCAGTTGTGGCATTTTATTCAACAAGGGTAAGTCTTTTGAAATTGCTGCTTATGCCAGTTCGTACCAGGTAAAATATTCTGGTTCTAGAGGATCGATTACCGGATGTTGTTTATTTTTGGGCTCTTCTCTTATCTTAATTATGGAAGAGTAAAAAACAAAGCACAATATCTCAGTCTAAGCAAAAGTTTAATACCATGTTATGTGTGTTATTACTTTTAGGTAAATATAGCTTTGTTTGTTCCCCTTATCTATTATAATAATACAACCATATCTATAGCCGCTAATCAAGTGTTCCATGACTGTACAAAGCATTTTGAGGTTGACCTTTTCTTTTTAAAGGAGAAAATTTCTGCTAGTGTCATTCATATTGTTGGTACAATGTCTCGTAAACAGCTGGCTGTTCTCTTTACTAAGGGTTTGCTTATTGGTCATCATGCAGAAATGTGCAAATCTGTACAAATGCTTGATGTGTTTAGTGCTAGAAATGAGGGGGGTGTTACAATTTAGATAGTGTTTAATTTTCTAGCATTATATTTGATAATCTTTATTTTCTAATTCATATGTCTTACACTTTTATGAGATTTTCTATTGGGCTTTTGCTGGGCGGAAACTACTGTGCTGGATCTTCTTCTTGCAGCGCCTATTTAGTCGAGTTTGTGTGTAGGGTTCCAAAGATATCTCAATCGTATTCTACCTATACGCACACGGTCTGTCTCTCGCTCTCTATGGTTTGTCTAGGGTTGCACCATGTAGATGAACTCTAATTCTTGAGATCTTGTTCTCTATATTGTTTTGTTCTTAAGATCATTGTATTATTGATCTGTCTTTGTAATTCATTTTTAGTTCACTACTAGTAGTTGATCTCAGTTTGTTTTTACATCTTGTGTTGTGTATTTTCTTATATAATTTTTCGCACCATAAATTATAATATTTGTTATTAAATATTTATAGCTTTTTCATGTATTATCTAATTTCGATGTATGTTTTATTTAACTAAATAATATTCTTATTATATAACTTAAAGGTTTGATTTGTGTTTTTTAATGTATTATCTAACTCAAACTTATTATATAATTATATTATACTATTAATTTAAGAATGAAATGACTCAAGATGATCATGTTATTTTTTGTATTTTTAAATATGCACCTTTTAGGGTCTAGAGCTCACTCGGTGGCTCCACCGGTAATTCGAATTCTATCTACGTTGTTAAGTGAATTTTATTTGTAAACAAGTCGAGTCAAACATGGAACATGTTTGTATTTATTTTTAATTATTATTTTTATGTTGGTACAAGTTTTTATGTCATTTTTATTTGGAAAACGAGTATAATCAATTGGACTACACTAATACTAATGCGTTTCATTCAATAGTATAAATTTAAGTTACTTTACTTTTTGACATAAATTTAGTTTGGCAACAAGTCATGCGATTGTAGTTTATAATTTATCAAGCCACACATGGCGCCGTCCACATGCTTACTTTATGTAATATTTGAGTTGTTTTACATTTCAACGAAAAATTTGTTTGTAGAATATTACACATTTACACTCGACAATTTAACTTTATAGTACTCTAGTTTTTATGTAAATTGAAAGAGTTGGGTCGAATATAGCATTGGAAATCTGTTTTCAACATATAGTCTGTATTTTATCAAGTCGCGTATAACAGCACCGCAATGTGCGACGGGTAAAAATCCTAGTTTTCACAAAAAAATTGTGATTTTTCACCCCACAAGACACATCCGGGCATCATAATACAGGAGAAAATAACTTTAGATGAATATAATAAAATTAACCGACTCTAAAGAGGTAACAATAGGGGTAACGGTGGTGGGTGTTATTGGAGTGACGGTGGTGGAGGTGGTTGTGGTTGTGGTTGTGGTGGGTGGAAGAGGAAGAACCGATGGTGGAGAATTGAGTAGAAGTGGTGGTGGTTGAGTGGCAACGTTTCAATTGTGTGTATATATAATATTTAAAGAAAGTTAATCACTCCTTAAGTGCATATTTCTATAAAGATTCACCTTTAAACAAGTCCTATTTCGTTATTCATAAATTTTCGAGCTTTACCATTCAAAATAAATAATGTATTGATTCTAAATAAATCATGTGACCGATAGCAAAATCAATGAGAATTAAATAACTACAAATTATCATAAACTTTTTAGCTCGTATGTTTCATGTCACCCGCAACAAAACCATCAAAACGTAAAATTACTTTTTTGAAACATTAATCACTCTTTAACCTGATACTTTATAAAAAAATTCGCTTTCAAACATCCACCGATTCGTTATCTTTATAAATTATCAAGCTTTACCATTAATCATTAAAAGAATATTAACTTGAAATCAATGCCACCGATAACAAAAACACTGAGAATCAAATAAACTACAAATTATCATAGAATTTTTAGCTCGTTCGTTTCATACTACCCGCAACAAAAATATCAAAAACATAACTTTTTTTACTAAAATTAATCACCCTTTAGCTGCATTTTATTATATAATTGTACTATCTATCAATCATGGTTTGTTAATAAAGTAAATTGCCTTTATCAATTAATATCTTTTAATAAATTTAATCAGTCTTTACTGTTTATCATTAAAAATTCAAAATCAATCTGATGGACAACAGACACAATCAAAGACAAATAAACTACAAATACAAAGCATCTGGTTGCCACCAAAAATCAATGGAAAACCAAATAATCATATACAATTTGCCAAATATGTACATCAATCTAAGTTATTATTTAATAATAAATTGGAATAATCAAAGCACAGATTTAACAAAATGCACTAGACAAGAAGAGATCAAGAGAACCCCTACCATCCTCACACCAGAAACACAGTATCTTTTAGGTAGTACTTACACATCTTCAGTTATACTTGTGACGGCCCGTCGGTCTGCAGCAGACACATGTTTGAATCGAGTTAAATGTATCACCAAACGGGCCCCGAAAGTTCTTTAATTGGTTAGACCCACAAATGTTATGGGTCCATAAAGTGCAGTAGAATGAAACATTAGGAGACAGCCCAAGATTATATTATTAGCAGCAGACAGAACTGTTGGTATGAAAATAGTATTTTTCTAACTAAATTTGTCTCAACCTACAACTTCCAGTGCCCTTATAAGCTAAAGTGGATCAGTGTAAAAACACACTTGAAATCAATCATGTCTAGCCGAAGATCACGAGCTTCTAGGACCAGAGAACATGAGATTGATAATCTTGTCTCGAAACTACAAGCATTATTACCATCTTCAAGTTCTACCAGCAAGAAAGCAAAGGTACATTTGAATTATTGTTGGTTTATAAACTTGGTTTTTAAAAAGCATGCATGAGGCACACATGACTGAGGTATAAAAACAACCTAAAGGATAAAGATTATAAGTGGTTTACTTGATATGTAAAGGACTAAGAACAGTAAATAAATAAAAAGAATAAAAAAAACTAATTTTAGACATGAAAACTCAATGAGATGAGAATGATGCAGGTTTGGTTCTACATAGAGTTTATTTGATTGTATGTATATATAGAGCAACGCTTCATGTAAATGAAGCTGTTGCCTCACGCCTCTTTATCATGATCAAAACATCTGAAAGTGCCTCATGCGCGCTTTTTAAAACCAAGTTTATAAGTACTTAATAGCATGACTACATGCATCATGCTACAATAAGTTACATGTCATGAATTACAAATTTTAAACCATATGCAAACAATATTTAAAACTGATTTGTAATGGATTTTTAAAGGTACCATCATCAAATATTCTCGAAGAGACCTGCAATTACATAAAGAGCCTAAGAAGAGAAGGGGACAATCTAGGAGAAAGGCTATCTCAACTGTTGGAGTCCATGGAAAACAATGGTGACGACGTGAGCATTATCAGAGATCTTTTGAAACCATAGTGTGTATTTAAGTGCTAGAAAGAAAGCAGATGCATACTCTGGTGGTCTTATTATCTGCTTGTGTCATGAATGTAAACTTTGTTTCTAGGTTATTGTATTCAAACAGATAGTTATTGAACTATTTAATAATTAGTATAAAGAAGTGCAAAAAGACTATTGATACTGGATCCGCTAATCAACATTTACATTAAATCAACTACAAGAAGGATAATTAAGAACTTTAGTGTAAAAACTTACTTTAATGTATCCATCTTATCCGAAACTTTAAGATAAAAAAGAGTTTTGAATAAAATAGACTTGCATCCCATTCCTTAAATCCAAATATCATTCATATAATTATACTCTAATGTATAGTGAATTGGTATATTTACCGCTCTACTATTCACACCTTAAACCATCAATCCCTTTTCCCAATTCCCACAACAATCCTAATTTTTCAGCTCATGAGGTATAATTGATGGTGCTTGTTTTAGTTTAATTCTATTATTCATTTATTTGAGTCTTCAATGCTAATGATATCTTTTAACTCCTTAATGCTCATTAGGTACTCCTTTGACAACATGTGTTTTGTGATAAAGATGGTATAATTGATGGTGCTTGTTTTAGTTTAATTCTATTATTCATTTATTTGAGTCTTCAATGCTAATGATATCTTTTAACTCCTTAATGCTCATTAGGTACTCCTTTGACAACATGTGTTTTGTGATAAAGATGGTATAATTGATGGTGCTTGTTTTAGTTTAATTCTATTATTCATTTATTTGAGTCTTCAATGCTAATGATATCTTTTAACTCCTTAATGCTCATTAGGTACTCCTTTGACAACATGTGTTTTGTGATAAAGATGGTATAATTGATGGTGCTTGTTTTAGTTTAATTCTATTATTCATTTATTTGAGTCTTCAATGCTAATGATATCTTTTAACTCCTTAATGCTCATTAGGTACTCCTTTGACAACATGTGTTTTGTGATAAAGATGGATTTAGTATGTGTGTAAGTTTTGTAAGCATGTTTTGCCTTCATTCAAGTGATATAAACATACAAACTAAATACCCAATTAATGAAACTAGATTAACCCAGAATCCAAAAATAATAATAAGTTAGTTAAGTTTCAACTAAAATTTTTAAAAATTATTGTAGAAGAAAAAGTAATAAGACAAAATAGCTAGTAGTTAAAATTGTAAATAAATAAATGAATAAAAAATAATTAGATTAATAATATTAAGATACAGATAAAGAATAAGATATAAGAGATTTTCAGAAATAATATATAAATTATAGAATATTTTCAGTTAAATTATATAGATCGAAATATAAAATGAGATTTGAATTGAATGTAGTAAGTTTGTCATATATATTCTAACATGAGGTTTCTCAGAGGATTTGTAAGGAAAAAAAATGTAAACTAGGTTGCCATTACATCATTGCAACCACACGATGTGGTAATCGTGGAATGGATTTCCTCATTTTTCCCAAAAACAAGCGGATGGTATTTCAGGTTTCCTTGGGTTTCGACTCCCCATGCACCACCTTTTCTCTTCTTTGTGTTTCATCCCCGACCCCATTAATATTCACCGGGTTAATTTCACCAGTGCTAGCTTCTCCACCTATCACCCCCGCCGCTAATCATCACCCTCCCTGTGGTCTGCCTCATTATTTCCTACTACCCCAGCCTAAATGTTCCTGGTCTCATAATTTTTTAGTGAAGTGGCAACCTATATCTCTGGTGGCGAATCTAGAAGTAAAGTTCAGGGGTAACATAATTTTTTTGTCATATGTTTATGTTAATAAATGGGTTCGAATGAAGATCATTCAAATCAAATCAATTTGGGATCGAAAGAATTGAACTCAAAGTAATTGTTGACCCAATATTATAATCAATTCTAGAACCAATATCCTATTCTTGCAAAAAAAAATTTAATTGTCAATAACAACTTGTTTATTCATCTTTCAAATTTCTAATTTTATAACAATAACATAATAAGATTACAAATTGCATTTGCAAAATAACACAATTCAAATACCTAATTTCAACATCAAACCTCGATTTATATTTCAAATCCCTATTTCATATAGGTAATTGCATAAACCATAAATGTTAGAAAATAAACCAAATAACTATTAATTTTTATAACAAATGACACTTAAATATTAGAAATTAAACATAAACCCTAAATCCTTAATTTCATAGTGTAATAGATAAAAAAACTAAAATGTTAACTTGAAGTGGTGGTGTGTAACGCGCGGAAATTTTCCTTGAAGCCGACGAAAGAAGAAAAGAAATAAAGTCCAAAGTCGAGGGACCAAACTCGCTAACGAGAGAAACTTGGATGAGTGGAAGTATAAATAGGGAGGGCAGCCCACACCCTCCCCATTCTTGCCATTTTCAGCCAAAGAGAAGGAGAAAAGAGGAGAAAAGCTTGGTTTGGGTTGATTCGAGCATGGAAATTGACGTGTAGCGGGTCAAATCGAAGCTCTACTCGACGAGATCGTTTATGTGAGTTCTAGGACCCCTCTTTTACATGTTTTCAACTGATTTTGGGGCTGGAACACATCTGAAAACCCTTTTTCGAGTTTTTTGGTGTAAACCCGTTTTTGTATGTATGTGTATGTGTATGATGCGTTTGGTATGTTTCCCTAAGATTTAGTACTTGGTTATGCTTGAATGAGGTCGTGGTATGTTTCCCTAAGGTTTAGAATGGCTGATTTGAGCTTAAAAGAGGTTTGGAAGAGGTTGGAGGCCGAAAACCGCCGCTGCAGTTCGGGATGAACTGCATTCTGCATCAGCTAGGGCTAGGCGACCAACTGGAGTGCGATTGGAGGTCATACGGCCGATAGGCGTGCAACTGAGGTCCATGCGCATGATTGCCATGCGACTGAGGTCCATACGCATGATGGTCATGCGACTGAAGTTCATGTGTCTGTAAGGCATGCGATTGAAGGAGTGTGCGACTGAGGTTCATTGGCATAATGGGTATGCGACTGAAGCCCATGCGCCTGAAGTTATGCGACTGAAGGCCATACGCATGAAAGCTATGCGACGGAGAGTCCATACGCATAGATGTCCATTCGCCCATAGTTCCATTCGCATGGTGTCCATTCGCCTAAGTGTTCAGTCGCGTGGAAGGCCATGCAATTGGAGGGTGTCCAAACGCCCAAGTAGGGCTCATACGCCCGAAAGAACAACGGTTTATTTTATGACTTTTAAGGGGAAGTCCAGTTGTGGGTTTTGACTCGGGAGGTTCCCGAAGGTTCGTGTAAGTTGACTTTCGAGGTCATAGTTAGTGTTTGGGGTATGTTGTCGATTTTGGTTTATTGCTTATGTATGTTGTTATGTGCGTTTATCTTATGCCCTGTATGATGATGTTGATTGTGTATGTTGATGTTCCTTATTACTATGTATGATTATTTTCCCTTGGCTTTACGTGGAATGTTAATGAATGACGTGAAAGTATTATGTAACGTAAAGTGGAAGATAATAAAAGGGGAACATGATAAATGAATGCATGCATTAATAAACGATAGAATGTAACAAAAATCTTGTAAGCATTGGATATCGGGACACGCCATTAAAAGGTGTTAGCCCAACGGTGTGTGGGTTCGCTACCCCGGGAGGATGCACATCGGGGTCTTTCTTTGTGATGGACCATTTATATAGAACCTTTACCGCTTACCCCTGGTACTGCGGCGCCATGTTTAGCTGTCTATTTATAGACTTCGGCCTAGTAGCCAAATTGTTCGGGGTGTAGCATATGGTATTGGTATGGAAGATATCTGATGTGCAAGAAAAGATGCATAGACGAATGAACGAATGAAGAAGATAATAATGATATTACCTATGTGTACGTATGATGTATGATTGCATGAAAGAAAAGAACGATTTTAACGAAAGAAAATTATGTTTTATTTTATAAAACTAGAACTCACACAGCAACGCTGACTTTGATATGTTTCCAGTTGGCAGGTATGTTGCTGAGGATGGCACGGGGCGACTACTCAGTTCTTTTGGAATAGCATCCATTGTTATAATGCTTTTGTAATGAAATGTAAAATGATATTGTGTAATGAACGGTTGTATTATTTTGCAAAAGCATTTTGACGAAATGAAAATGTTGTTTTTAATGTTTCCGCTGCAACACTTTTATGAAAGATGATAAAAATATATGTTTTATGTGCGATGAAGGACCAGTTGTAAGCGTCCCGGGAACGGGGCCTTACATGGTGAATTGGTGAAAGATCACATGTGGGCAATGGCAAGGGCCGAGCAGGCTACAGTTCAGTGGTGGTCGGCTGGACGGACGATAGTGGGGATGTGGGGTGATCGGTGGTGTGGGTGGATGGTGGCTGACTGGCTGTAGTCTGTGAGAAAGGACGAAGGGTCGATGGGGGCATGAGGTGATTGATGGTGTTTGATTGGGTTATGGTTATTTAGATTAATTAGTTAGGTTAATTTTTTATGTTGTTTATTGTTTTTTGGGTTTATATTCATTTTAAACCTGTTAATTATTATTATTATATCGGACTGTTGGGTATTTTGAACTTATTAGTTATTTATGTTTTTGTAAAATGTAATGTTTATTTATAAAATATAAGATTAGTTTTTATAAACTTTAAAACTTTCTATAAAGTGTTGAGTTTAAAATTTTTTAGAGGTAACGTAAAATCATAATTTTTATTTTTTATTTTACATAAAACCGTAATTTTTTCTATTTACGCTACCAGTAAAAAATTGAGGGGTAGTGGAGGCTACCCCTCAGCTCTTAATAGGTCCGCCCATGTATATCTCTATATATTGTCTTTAAATTGTGGTATTATGAAAGACGACTTCTATATGTCATATTATCAAGCGAAGCTTGAGATCGAAAGTTACTAGACCCATATATTTTTTATATCTTAACATTATATCAGGGGGATTCAATACGTATAAAATTTTCGGATAAAACATACATAAATTTCTATTTTTAAGGAAAAAAATAGAACGGTTTGGTTGGTGGGGGGGGGGGGTGCCGTTAGAAGCTCCGCCCATGAATATTGATCTTTAGTGACTCTTTGAACTTTTAATTCTTTGAGGACTACTTTCACTAATACCAGCTAGCAATTCAAAACACTAAATAACCTAGAATAAGACAGAATCTTGAGGGCATCATTTGTAATATGCCTGAATCTCCATACGATCTTATATTTCATAGAATACATTTTCCATGTGACTTTAGAGTTTAGAATATGTGGTGCAGCTTCCAAGGAAAGTCACTAATATCCAGTCGAGTTAATATGAGATAATTAATCTCCTTGAGGCTTCCTTCCTGGGAGTTTAAACTTAGGATTCATTAGTGTTAAGTGGTTTGCACTCTATTGGTGTCGCGGATTCAAGTGTGAAGAAGTAGGTTATTTTGTATTTAGAATCTCGCGATCGCTCATTAAAATAACCATAATTTAGGTTAGAAAACTTCGTTTTGGGCGTACGACTAGTTAAAACGATTGTTAGATCGAGGGACAAGTTTCTACAAACGGCCCTAGGCGGTATGGGTCTTTTAATGTTTTGTCTTATCTCTAGTTTTTATTGGACTTTTTTTTGGGCTCAGTTTTTGACCCGTGTATGTTAATTTTGAGACTCATTCGACTTTTGATTTGCTTTTTATATTCTTGTAAACATGATGAGATGGTTTATTTTTAAAGTTTATGAAAATAATTTTTATCTCTATCACTATATGTGTTAATATATATAATATCTAATTATCGGTATTCTCGAGAATCAATGACAGATAGAAACATTATTCCTGTTATTCTTGATTAATAAAAACAGATATAAAGTTCTTTAAGGATATTTCTGGCCAAAAGTATACGAGTCTTCCCATATTGTTGGTTTGACAGATGGATGTTGGAGCAATTAATTCTTTAACTATTATTCCTTAGATGCTAGACAAAAAAATTTGTCCTAATTATGATTATTATATGTTAACTTAGTTTTAAATATTACCATTATTCTTAAATTAATTATTCTTAGTCGAATATCTTATTGCGACATATTTCGGACAACACTTAATAATCCTTTTTTTCTTTTACTTTGTGATGTATTTACGAAAAATGTTCTTGTATATTTAAATTTATATTTAAGATTTGTAACAATTTGCGATCAAATAGTTTATTTTATTGAATATTTGCTTTATTTTTTGGGATGAATTAGGGATTCTTGACTTTGCTACGCATTTATATATTGATAAGAAAAAACTAACAAATTTAGAAAGGCTAGAATTTTTATGCGGGAAAAATCCATCATACATGTTTTCAGGGCCGTTTCAACGTTTTTGGAGGCCTAAAGCGAAACTGAAATTTGAGGCATTTTTAAACATTATTATAAAAAAACTCTCCTTCTTTATCCGGGCTTGGGACAGACAATAATAAACTAAAAAAGTTTATAATTGATGGAGTTAAAAAAATTTTTTAATGTTTTGATGATGCTTACTTAAAGGAATAAGTTTTAATTTATTTGAGTATATATTTTTAAATTTATTTTTCTAGCTTTACTTGTTGCAAATTCTTTAATAAACTCGTCGTAATCAATTTTTTTAAAAATTCTTTTTCAATTGCTAAAATAGCTAAACCATTTAATCTTTCTTGTGACATTGTAGATCTTAGATAATTTTTAATCAATTTTAACTTAAAAAAATTCGTTCGGCAGAAGCAATAGTCACATGAATAGTTAAAATAATTCTATATGCAATAAATGCATTTGGAAAAGAATTAAAATTTTTAATATAATTTAATATCTTTAAAAGTGTATCACATTTTATATCTATAAGTTCTCTTAAAAGTTTTAGTTCTTGAAATAGATCTAAGCCATTAACATCCACTTTATCATCATGCTTTAAAACATTTTCAAGATGAATACATTTTTCTTTTAAGCTTTCTTCATTTATGGATTTTAACCTTTTTATACTAAATAGAAAACCAAAATTAGTTTCAAACTCTTTAAATTGATCGAATCTAGTTTGAAGTGAAGAAGTAGTTTGGTCTACTATATATAAAAAATAATCAATTTTAAAATATTCAATAGGAGTTTTGATAGTTTCATTATC
>BJCM01241214.1:0-28046 GCA_018326385.1 Flaveria bidentis | reverse complement strand
GAAAACTCATTTCCTTGTGTTGTGTTCTTTGGTTCTGTCTCATATAATTACTTGTGTTCTTAGTGTCATATCTTGTGGTTAATCCAGATCACTGTTTGATTAAGTTTGAGTCACTCTCCTCTTTGTGTTGTTGTGTTGTAATTTGCAAAGCCTTCAACGATCCTGCAGAACTCAATTTCTTTCTGGGAATTCAGATGAAGCAAACATCTTCATTAGTCAGTCAAAGTATGTTCAAGACATACTTAAGAGATTCAACATGACTGATTGTAAGATTGCTAAGACACCCATAGAAAGAAACCACTCCCTTGGACCTGATCTTGAGGGGGAGTGTATGGATGAACACCTTTACAGGGCTATGATTGGGTCTCTTATGTATCTTATAGGTAGCATGCATGATATCATGTTTGCTACATGTATTTTTGTAAGATATCAAGCCAACCCTTAGATGTCTCACCTTATCACTATCAAAAGAATTCTAAGATACCTCAAAGGTACTTCAACACTTGGTCTCTGGTATCCTAAGAATTCTGACTTCTATCTGTATGCTTATATAGATAGTGATTATGGTGGTTGCAACATGAGTGCAAAGTCTACATCTGGGGGATGTTAGTTTCTTGGTGGAAGGGTTGTCTCATGGCAATACAAAAAATAATCTTGTGTCTCTGCATCAACTGCTGAAGCTGAATACATTGCTGCTGCAAGCTGCTCTGCTCAAGTGCTATCGATTCAAACTCAGATGCTTGACTATGGATTAAACTTAAAGGAGAATCCTATTCACATAGAAAAAAACAATGCTATCTTTATCACATAGATAATTTTGAAAAGAGATTAATTAAACTAGTCAAAGTTCACACAAATGAACAATATGTTGATTTGTTTACAAAAGCTTTTGATGAACAAAGATTCAAATATCTTATATAAGCTATTGGGATGATAAACTTTGAGTAGATATTTCTTAAAACTAATTCTTATTATTTCTTAAAATCTGTGTGTCCTAAGTTATCTAGTTTATCACTTTCATAAGCTCTTGTTTTCTTTGGATGAAAACTTTTTGAAGACTTTCCTTATAATTTTGAAAATCTTTGATCCTTCAGAAGATATGCTTTTATCTTCAGAAGAAACTTATGCCTTTAAAACAAATAACTGCCTAAATAATTTATCTTCAGAAGAAATTTCTGAAATATCTTCCAAAGCTTAAAACTCTTCTTAGGCACTTATATGTTTTCAAATGAAAACTTTCTTCCAAAGAAAATCAACTCTCGGAAGCTTTGTTCTTTTGAACAAAACTTTCAAGTCTTGATTTGCTTCCGAAGCTAAAATTCTCAAAATTCTTAGGAAATTCTTCCGAAGACATTTTGGCTTCGGGAGCTTTTTCATTAAAACTTTCGAAAACAATTTACCTTCAGAAGCTTTTTAATTTCCAAGAAAACTACTTTTTGAGCAAAAAGCAAACTATTTTTCAGAGGTGGGACCGACATATGGATTTCAAAGTTTATCCACTTTCATTAACTTTGTCATATAACCCAACGGTTTCCCCCTCTTTCTATCATCTCCCTCTTTCCTCCAAAACTAAACCCCAAAAAAATCTCTTTGAAGTTACTTTCGTTCATCTTTCTTTATTCTTAAGCTTTCTCAAAATGGCCAACCTTAATCGCAAAATTGAACCAAATTTCTCTATGCATTTACACAGGCAACACAACCAAGTTGCTCTGTTACACTCTGAGAAAGATCCACATTTCTCAGAGGTTTGTCATTTCTTAGCTTTATCCAACTACTTCACCTCCTTTACCATTGATCCTATACTCTATGAGGACCATCTGCGTGAATTTTGGAAGACCTGCCAAGAGGTCATTATGGATGGGGAGAAGGAACCGTTTGCCATAGTGCAAGGGAGAACAGTATTCATCACTTCGGCCATCATCAACATGCATCTTCAGCTGGATGATGAAGAAGGTGAGGTGTTATGAGGTTTCATCCCAATGGAAATTCCTGCTCCATGTGGTTATCCACAGCTTGTCAAACAAGCATGGAGGATGGGAACAGATTCCTGAAGATCCCTCCTTTATTGTTCATGGGATGGTTCAAGGAGTCAAGTTCAGGTACTCTCAGTTTTTTTACACAAATTAGCTTGCAAACTTGGATTCCTTAGAGTACTACATGTTCCCTAGATATTTTCAATACATTTTTAACTGTGAACTAGGCTCACAGTTAAGGGGAACAAGTAATATTCTTAAACTGAGACAGATGAAGCCCGACATCTTTAAAATCTTGAGAAAGCCCAATGTTGGCTTCTCTAGGGTAGAAACAGCCCTTGTCCCAAAAATGTTAGAGCTTATTGCTCAAGGTGACGACCTAGCAGCACCAGCTAATGTTGAACCCATACTATTTATATCCTAACCACCTCAACAGCCACAAATCACCCTCACCTACCAAAGAAAATACAAACGAACCCCTACTCAGACTATTCACTCTACGCAGGTTCCCATATACTCACCCACACAGAAAGAAGTGGACACTAGAGCTCCCACTTCTCGTGAGGAGCGAACCACTCCCATTACTTCAAGAATCAGTGATGAGGTTCCTCATGCTTAGTCTGATGAGCTCACAAGCCCAAATGCCTTAAGTCGTCACTCTGAGTCTCAACACTCAAGTGATCAACATTCAGGGGACAGTTACCATCCCTAGCCTTAGGACTTGAACCAACCAATTCCCAACCTTGACTTCTATATTGATAAAGATTTAGGTTTCAATGAGTATCATGATTCTCTCTTCTTTCCACTCCTCAAAGAGAGATGAGTGCTCCTGAGTCTCCTATATCTAGCCCATATCAGTCACCTATTACTAAGGTGGACACTTCTGAACCTGTTCAGGATGTCCATATGGAAGAGGCTCTCACTTTTGCAATTGATTCCATCATTAAAACCTCAACCATGGCAACTCAGCCCATTGACACCTCAACTGAGGCTGCTAGTGCGCAAAGGAAATCCAACAGCCAAGAACCTAAAGTTGGTGATGAGAGAGAGGACTCTAGTCCAATCATCTAATCCCCCAATGATTCTTCTGATGAAGATGAGGGGAATTTGAGACTAAAGGTGCAAAAACTATCACAAACATGCACCTATTTAGTCTCCAAGGTCAGTCATCTTGAAACTCAAGTGACTACCTTGCAAACAAGGGTCAATAATCAACAACTTGAGATTTCTTATCTCAGGGAACAACTAGCTAGGAGACTTTTAAGAGGAGCTCAACCAGGAACACAAGAACCTGTGAGTGTGATTGACCTAACTCCTAGCTCACCTATGCAAGAGGATGATGCTACCAAAAAGGGGGAGAAAGTCATTACAGTCACAGAACCTGGGAGTTCTTCAGGGAGTATGGACATTGTGGACTCACCATCCTCGCTTACAATTGTGCCTACTCAGAAACTTCCTCATGTTCACATTGATTTGGACTCCAAATACTCCATCATTCAGAGTATGTTTGAGGAAAGAATACCAAAGGCAATGTCATCTCCACCAGCTTTAAATCACATCATTGGGTGGAGGTATGACAACAACAGAAGAGCCCTCATCATTCTTAGAGTTCAAGGACTGCAAAAGGTCTTTAATTTTCAAACCTTGAACTTCTATGAAAGTCTGGATCTAGTTAACATACCACTTGTCAACCAAAGCCAATCAAGACAAGCTGATAATCTAGCTCAAAGAATCCAAGATAGGATCACTGCAGAGTTCAGCTTCAGAAGGAGACAAAGGCAATCAGGCAATACCATCGATCAACTGGATGTTGAGGCAGACCCTAAGATTAGCTTCATAGGGGAAACCTTAACTAAAGGCCTAGTGGTAGAACCTGAGAGCCCTATCTCATCATCAACTGATGTAGTGATTCATACCCTTTTTGAGACACCAGCTAGTGAAGGTGCATCTAAACCTCTCTCTGGCCAGAGCTTGGAAGCTACACCAAGCAATGAAGGCCAAAAATCTCTCCATCCTGAGTCATAAAGGTCTATGAGTGACAAAGGGAAAAGAAAAATGACTTCTGAGGAGATTGAGGAGGAGGAGAGAGAGAGGAAAAGGAGGCTAAGGGGAGAAGGTTCCTCTACTAGGTCTGCAAGACTCATGGAGTCTGCTATCAGGGCTGCCCCCAGACTAAACACTTAAAATGAAGAGTTGAGGGCAGTCGGGATCAACTACCTGCAGACCAGGAACTATGACATAGATAATATCATTTCTCTCCCCTTAGATGAGTTGAATGAACTGGCTGACAAGGAATTTTCAAAGGAAAGAAAAGAGGCAGAGGATGCAAAGCTACTTCTTCAGATCAAAGAAGATAGAAGAAAGAAAAGACTATACAAGCATGTGCTTTCTCTCTCCCCAGTTCAAGAAAGTCATGTGCAAGAGGATGTGATGCCACAAGAACCTCAGGTAGACAAAGAAAAAGATAGAATCAACATGATCAACTACCTGAGTGCCACAGGCCTCTATCAGGCTACTGCACTTCTTCCCTTACCCTTTGACTATATTGAGTTTGAGTACCTCAAACAACTTGAACTTGAGTTAGTCAAAGAGAGAAAGATAACCAAAAGGAAGTTAAGAGAAGAAGCTACAAAATCAAGAGCCATCATCCAGAAAAGTATGAAAAAGTCTGCTGATAGGCAAATGATGATGAGCTTCTTGAAGCTGTATGGATTCTCCAGTAGGAGAGTTGGTCCTATGTCTCTATCCACTATAGATGAGCATATCAGAGTGATCAAGAAGAAGATTCAAAGAAGTGAACTTGTTGACTTACACTCCCCACCAAGTCAGGTCCCTCAGGAAGTAGAGATTAAGGTTGAACCATTCGAGACAACACAACCTGGATCTCCTACTGAACCTTAGCAAGCTTCCACTTCTGATCCACAGAAGGGTTTTGTCCCCTCTCAATCTGACTCTATAAGAGAGGAAAACCCAACTGAGAAAGACAAAGATAATCAATCAGGTGCTGCAGGCTTGTCTTCTCAGTTAAAAGGTTCAAAAAAGAGAAAAAGGATGGCTTCCAAACCAAAGTCAATGAAGAAGAAGAAAGAAGCATCCATCTCTAAATCTCAGGATGAATCAGAACATCCAGAGGATGTGCAAATAGAGGATGCTACACCAACTCCAATTCAAATAGCTCCTCTAGCATCAGGAAGACCCATCTTGTCCTGGACGTACACCATAAATCCATAAAGGTGGCATGTCATCAGAGATTAAGGCATTGATAATGTCTATACATAGCAAGACATGTTCAATCTGCCTCTGCATGATCTCTTTGATATGAGAAGACATTTTGAGAGTCTGAGTGATCCTGATCATCTCATGAAGAAAGGGATGGTCATTATCCTGATGAGGACTGTCAATATCTAAAGTCTTCAAAGTGTTTTGGTAGCATTAGCCTAGGAGGAGTTTGTAAGGATTAAATGTAGAGACTGATGCAACCCAAACACCCAATGTCTCTCCTCCATGCATGCACAAGTGTACTGAAGTAGATTGCTTCGGAAGTTTCACACCAACATCAGAAATATTCTAAGTGTGAAATCTTCCGAAGCCAAGACCAACATCTTTCGAAGCCAAAGATGAAGTCTTCCGAAGCTTCAAAGAAAAAGTCTTCCGAAGCTTACACTTGAAGACAGATTTCTTTTGAAGACTTTTGAAGACATGCTTTATCTGATGTACGTTTTCATAAAGCTAGACCCCTTTTTGCTACAACTCTGTAAAGTCACCAACTTTCATAAGTTGGTGAAAAGGTCCATGCTTTTGGTAGCTGTACATTAAGGTCTTGAGTCTTTAACTTTCCACTTTATGTACTTTATCCTTTTTGTAACATATTAGGATATGAGCTATGGCATGTCATAGTCACTAGTCAAAAGGCAATCTGCCTTTTGACTCTACATTTGATTTTGTTTGTTGTCTAATCAATTGTATCAAGCTGGCCTTCAAAGTATGGCCGGTTGTAGGATGTAGTATATGTATCTCAAGTACTTGTAACTTTCCATGTATGCTTTATAATATTTGTAATAGAACTTGAGAAGACAATGTACTGCAATCTTGAAAACCATCTCCTTGTGTATTTTGCTATCTTGTTCTATCTCATATTTACTTGTGTTTTCAGTATCATCACTAGAGGTTAACCAGTTTCACTATTTGATCAGTTGAGTGTTCTTAGCAACTCTCCTCATTGTGTTGTTGTGTTGTATTTTCCTACCCTTCAACGGTCCTGCAATTAGGGTTATAATAAATTTAGAGTTTAAATTGTAACTATTCATTTATTTATTTATTTTATTTAAGTTTATTTTTTTCAAATTCAAATCATAACCCCCTTTTAAAAGACTTGTAACTCACCACTAACATCAATCATAACCACCTCATAACCTCAACTACAAAGCAAGTTTTAAGCCTTACTTTTTATTTGTTCATTCTCGAAAAATCCCACTCTCAAACCTGTTTTCATCCTTTGATCTTGATCAATTTCAAATATTTTCTATAACTCTTGCAATTATGTGTTCATAGTTACATAAAATTGATGATAACACAAATCATTAATTCATGCAATCATTGTAACATTGATAGATCTATTGGTTTGACAAATCCACTCTATTTGTTTAGTTGTGTGATAATTGGAACCAAAATCATTTATTCTATAAGGCTTCGTCTGTGGACCGAGTCAATTCAGTTATTAGGTTTGATTGTATTGTTTTGTCTTTTATGTTACACTATTGCATTTATAAGTTTTAATATTGACATGTAAATTAAATTGTTTTCAATCATTCAATCAATTTATATATGTATTCAAACCTGTGTGTACTCACTACTAATTCTAGTTGATTGTTCATTTTTCACATGATTTCAAGAATACATATTAGTGGACTTCTTCATGCTTATTTAGGACTTTTTTTACCTAATTTAATAATAGACTTTTGTTATATTTATTTGGATTATTGTTTAGTTGTAATGCATCACTAGATTAGTATCATTCAATGAAAATGTCATTTTATATTATTTCAACTTATTTAATTTTATATGATATGAATAATCGATTCACATTATCTTAAATTTCTTTAACACCTAAAAAACCCATCATAATTTTTGTTCCATTAGATCCTAAGTACAACACCTTATATCTATTATTCTATGATATTTCCTAATATCAGTTGTTATACTATTGAATTAGAGAAAACAAGCCTGGACACACTATAGTTAAAGCTTAGACACAATGTTATAACAAATAGTCGTCAAGATCCTTTAAAAGTATATTTTTTTGGAAAGATCTTAGCATGTTTAATATCAAATTAAAGATAATAAACTTCTAGATTTTAATAGTATAATCCTTTGTAATTAAGTATGATATATTACAACATATTTGGAGGTAATATGACAGTCACGTCACTTAACTAGGACTCTAATTTGACTCTACACGAGAATCCTATCTTACTCAGATAAATATCTATCTATTTGATCTTATTTCTAACGTGTTAAATTACATATTGATATTTAATGGATTAAACATGACTAACGTAGTTTTAACAAAGTAATGTTCCAATGTATTTACTTGTTTTGAATATTTATGTATATGTAAAAATAATAATTTTCTATGGCAATCATGTTCTTTTTTTATAATTTATTTTTGTTTGCGGTTCATTGTATTTATAACAAATTATCTTTTGATCGTTTGATGCGAGTTTTCGCTTTAGTATATTTTTCATATATCTTATGTATGTTTACGTGTACTTGATGAATATGAATTGAAGTGAGATTAATTGACATGGATGGAGAAAAAAGTAAAGACATGGTCCATCAACATCTCTACCTTTAACAAGCAACAAGCTTCTAGTATAAAAAAAGTATTTTTGTCATCTTATACGTTAGGGTATTTTTGTTTTATTTATTCCTCATGATTATTATCTATATATGTTAAATTTGTAAAAGTTCGAACTTTATTATCATATTTAGTCAATAATAATAATAATAATAATAATAATAAATTTTCACTATATTATATCTATCATATACATGCAGCTAAATGTGAGATTTGTAATTACCTTTTTAATAATGTTTATTTATTTTGTTTTTCAATAAACAAAATCATAACATATTTTGAATGTTGTTCCAACTATTAATATTCTTTTGTTTTCATCGTCACAACTTTTTGGTGTTATTCTGTCAATACATATCATCATACGCATATCACAATCCCTGAAAAGAAAAAGTACCTTAAAAATCCATATGCTAGTCCTATCATCAGTTGTACATATGCATTAAGGATTGTACAATGATTTACAAAAGATTTACATGCTCAAAGAAAAACTGATAAAAGAAAAAGGAAAAGGGAAAACAAAAGTAGTCAAATTATTAATTCTTTTAACTAAAAATTAAAAAAATGGTTAAAGTAGTCAAATAAATGGATAAGTTAGTGAGAGATGTAGTTAAAGTTATAGGATCCTATCTAACCTGTCATCCAAACATCCACATCTAGGGATAGTGTCATGTGCACATCCATGGGTCAATTAATACTTGCTTTTGTGCCATGGTCAAGTCCACCTTGGCACATACTTCTAAAACTTGGCCAACTGGATTGTTTTTTGGTAATCATGCTTAATCATATATAAAAAAGAATTTGAGAAAAATCCAAATCTAATATAGATTAGTAAATACAAATTTTACATAATTAATTATGTAATAAAAGATGAACCTTTGTTTAGAATTGATGTTAAATCTAATTTTTAAGAGAAAGTATTTGGTGTTTAAGTCCGTCTACTAGAAGTTTGGGTTTAATCTAACTTTCATTGTTCTTACTTTACTCCTTTAAAGTTACGGCTCTTTTTGTCTAGAGCCGAATGTTTTTTTATTTAAATCTGTTGATTATTAGAATATTAAAAATAACAATTTCTCAAGGCTTATATTCCATTCTCATGATGAAAATCTTAGCTGGGACAATCATCAATCTAGAGATCTAGTCGAGTTTAATTGGTATTTATATACATGAAAATTTCATGCATACCCACAAAAGCTTAAATTTATCCGAACCATAAAAAAGAATATAAAATATTCACATACAAACAATTTAAATAGAGTTAAGTTCGATTTTACTCATTCATGTTTGTTAAAAATAATCATTCTCCTTCAATAGATTAAATATATTAATTTAGCTTCAAAAGTTTTGTAAGTTGTTTTAATTTTAATCCAAAAATTTTATTACTTGTTTTAAGTTTATCCAAAATAATAAAATTTTAAAGTGAAATTAAAACAACAGATGACCATTAACCATTTCAAATAATTATTTTAATCAAATTTTACGGATCAAAATTAAAATTAACTCATTTAAATATAACACTTAGCAATTTTCAAATAATTATGTAGCCTTTATGGTTTTAATATAAATCAATTCTATAATGAACAAAATTATCTCTAAACAAAATGTTTAACACCAAAAATAGTTTTTAGATGGACTATGAACCAATCTAACAAGGGGGCTTTTAAATGCAAGATAAATCATAAACGAATCAAACATATATACATCTCGAGGCTAGGGTTTGTTCATCTATATCCATCAAAGATTTCAAAAAAGATACCAAGATTCTTCACGTTACATGTTCACTCACTAAATAAACCCCCAAATCTCACGATTAAACAAACATAAACCTCAATTTCATTCAGTAATTGCCAAAAAGGGAATATCTTTCCGATTTCATTCGGTCTGCCTTTTACTCCGTGCGAACCCATCTCTGAAAAGTGAATACCTTATCACACGAATATAATATTCAATCTCTACGCATACCCAGTTCAAATCGCGTTGATATCCATCTGGGTTTCATTGATCTTCATCAATTCGATCAAACATTTAAACCCTTTTGATTTGCTTTTGATCTGAACATCATCAAGAATGAGGAAGAGGGAGAGAGAAAACCCATGTGGGATTTGTGGGCACTATCACAAATATGAAGAGGGGGAGGTTTGTGGGATTTGTGGTCATCGGATGCCTGTTGGAGTTGAGAAAAGTTCGATTCAAGTTAGTGCTTTTCCGTCGGAAATCTTGTCGGAGTTTTTGTATCTTGGTAGCTATGATAACGCTTCTCGTTTGGAGGTTCTTAAGACACTTGGGATTTCTCGGGTTCTTAATGTGCGTCTTCTTCGTTTATTCTTTCATGATTTCAAGATTTTAGTCAATTTGTTGATTGATTGTTGAGGTGTTTGATGGAATTATTGTGTCATCAGTTGTTCTTATTGGTGGGTTCTTAGTTTAGACTCATTGGATCACTTGATAGTTGCCATAAGATTTCACTTTTCTGCTTTTGCACTTTTGTTTGACTGTAATCATGTATCTGTTTGAAGTTGATTATTGAGTTTATAAGATGTGTGAATTTGGTATCATGGGGAGATTATTGAGTTGATTTGAAGCTCATTGGTTGCTCATTGATGTGTATTCATGTTTGCTTAGTGCAGGCACAATCTTGCCTAAAGTATATAAATATATCTTTCTTTTGTGTAAATTCTGTTTTTATTTGCTAGTTTTATATTGAAAGTTTGATACTTTGTCTGGTCCCTCATCAACTGTTCAATTGAGAAGATTATGAAGATTGATTAATGATATGAAATCTGGTTGCAAATTCACAAAATGGTTCTTTTTGGTGCATCTTTTTTACTTTTTCTTTTATGATAGTAATTTGTAGGGAACAAGATAGAGTATTTAATCATCAGTGGTCATTTGTTCCTTTGAACGCATTGTGAAGGAATCTTGTTAGTGAAAAACAGGACATTCGATGTAGGACACCTCATATGATGTAATGCACCTAATAAACGCCTTTTAACTTCTCTTGTCTTCAATAGAAGATCATCTTTCTTCTAATGGTGTGTTTATTTTATATACTATATGTTGATATGTTCTACATTCAGCCAACAAGTATAAGATTTTGGCTGTCCCACTACTGTTTACTTGGCTTTGATTTTATGTTAGAAGGACTGCATCTTTTGTTGTTATAAATTTTGAACTTTTGATTAATTATGAGGTTAAGTATTTATTGTTGATATGCAGTTGTATGTGTCAAAGATCTGAAATAGTCAGTGGTGATTTAATGTTTTTGCAGACTGTACCCGCATGCCAGAATCTTTACAAAAATTCATTTACTTATCACTGCCTTCCCGATAACTCAACTTTAGCATTCGACGATGCAGCTAATTTCTTAGGTATGTAATTATGTTACCATGCTGCACTTTTAGTATGTTTATATGCTCAAGAGACTTCACTAAACACAAGTACGATTAATTATACTGTAAGATAGCTATAAAAAAACAATATGATCTTCAATATATGAAGTAAATAAGCAATAGAATAGTATGGAAAAGTTTAATATATATAATTGATGATGGTAAATGCATAATCTCAGGGATTTGTAGATTGAAGAACGAAATGCAATCAGAAATATTTGTGTCTGAGTAGCTTCATCTCTTGTACTAAATGAAGAGCTTAAAATTGTTGTTCCCATCATATATTAAGGTTCCAGAAAAAGTTATATGTTTCTTAGAACCCCATGAAGATCTGAAAAAAAAAAAGTATACAAACAGCTTCTTGCCATCTTCTTTTAAATTTTGTGCTTTGATAATAATATAATATCCCAGAAAACCTTATAATCTGTGATCAGTATCCCTTCTTTTAGATCTTATATAACTTTATACATTATATGGGTTTATGCAGAGAACGTGTCTTTGCACCTGCCAATTCCATAACTACTATGATGTTGAACTTTTGATCTTAATAATATTGTGATTTCAAATGTTTCTTGAATAAATTGCTTGGATGTTTTCTTGTTTCTCTGTTATGATGAACATGTAATGAACTAAAGTGCTTGTTTATAACGTTGTAAATATGGTTTTAAACTTGTTTTACAGAGCAATGTGAAAAGGATAAAGCTCGAGTTCTTGTTCACTGCATGTCGGGAAAGAACAGGTGAACTCTTGCTGCAACTGAAGCTGTTTCAACGTTGATCATTCGATTTTTGCCACTTATAATAATATATATACACTCTTAAGAAACCAATTGTAGAGTACAGTGGCTTGAAATGTAGGCTACATAAAAAGAAAAATAGCATTTGTTTGTACTTGCAAGAATTAAGATGAATTACTTTTATTACTATTCTTGAGGAAAACGTTTGTATATATTTGTAACAGGTCACCTGCTGTGGTTATGGCATATCTAATGAAAAGCAGAAGGTGGACTTTTGATCAGAGTTATCAGTGGGTGAAAGAACGCAGACCATCTGTTGAGTTAAACTCAGGTATATATTTGCACCAATTGAACCAGCATGATCGACAAGTGTTTATTATAGTTACATTATATGTATCTAGCGTTTTACGTTTCATAACTAGTTACGTACTTTGGAATAATAAAAAGCAGATGATCATAATCACTTACTCACTTACCCAAACACTCAAAGATGTAAGAATTTGTTTCATAACACCACTAGATCATATAAGTGTTTTTGATCATGAATCTTTTGTTAGATGTTTTGCAGCAACTACAAGCATACGCACAGAACATTCAGGCGACACTACATGCGAGTGGTGGTGGTGCTCTACCACCAATCTCAGATGGTGGAGCACCTTTTAGCTTCGGGTTTACAAACACCACCAACATTCCACCAGCCTTCCCAGCTTTCAACACCACTGCAACCGCCACTTCCATTTTCACTCGCTCAGACATCCCTCCTCCAAACGAGTTCACTTTTGGTGCTGCTGTTCAGACTCAGAACACCTTACAAAATCAGGTGCCTTCTGGGCCGACTTGTGTGAATCCAAACGCTACAGATGTATCAATGGATGGATCTTAATGATATGTTGAGTTTGAATGTAAATGTTTATTTATCAAAGCTTTTGGCTTGTTAGACCTCACAACCAAGGTTACCTCAGATTTCATTGTTATATTCATCCCAATTTGCTTTTGCATCCACGTAGTTGTTTGTGTTCTTGTTGAAATAACCAATAATGTTTTTAACAGCAAGAAGTCGAAGGTTAAAAATATAAAACTAGTGGAAGCTGTATATGAACCAAATCAACAACATAGATCAACTAGTTGGGAATGCATAAGAAGAGTAAACATTATGAAATTCTAAGAGGGAGAATCGTCGTGTAAGAGAGAGAGAGCATCGGTAGTGGTAATGGGGACCTGATGTTGGTGGTCCGATTGGCGATTGAGATTGTTGTCATCGTTGGTGTATGATTGGCGATTGAGATTGTTGTCATCGTTGGTGTATGATTGGCGATTGAGATTGTTGTCATCGTTGGTGTATGATTGTGCTTTCTCTAAATAAGGCTTGAACCCTAGCTGCAGGCTTAGGTAGCCGAATGCCACCGCACCGATCACCACCAGCCCCGACCTCATCCCCTTCTTCACCGCATCTTTCATGTTTACTTCAGCCCCTTCACTTTTCCCCTTTCCCCTGCCCTACTGATTTAACTTATATTATATATTGATTGATTTTAATAAAACTTAAAACCCAAAACCCGGATCTAGGTCTCTTCAAATATCTTGACGTTTTAAATTTATTCAAACTCTTTTGGAAATAGCTTACAATTTTGCCTCTTTGATTCTCGTTTGGTTGTAAACGAATCAAGAGGATTCGTTCGGTTTGAAAACGAACCGAACACAAGCAAAGACGATCACTCGGTTTCGCTTGAATTATTTTTCAGTTTGGTTTTTATATATTATATCTTTGTTATAAATTTATTATTTACTAATTACAAATATTTGAATTATTTAATTAAAAAGTCAAAAAACCCGTAATGTAAAAAATCTTAATTCTCTAATCACTTAATAATATAGAGAAATGATAAATGAAGTATAATGAGATATACAACTGTTTCAAGCTTATTTTAGTTTTTTTATAGATAGATAGATATGATAAACACTCATTAAATAAACGGATTAAATTTTAATGTAAAATAAACATAATAGTTGAGTATAATATTTTAATGTAAAATATAATTAAAATTATATATAGGTAATAGTTCAAGAAATAAAATAATTATATTATTTTTAACTCTCTTATGTAAATACTTTCATTTTAAACATTCGTTTTAAGATTTTTTATAAAAAAAATATTTTTTTATCAAAATTTTGTTTTTAAAAAAATATTGATTTGTAATTATTCTGGCTATTTTAATAATATTAGATTAAAATATTTCACCTGTTTATAACTTTATTTAAAAAAAATGATTTTAAAATATTTTGTTTGAAAAATGTTTAATGTTTTAGTAAATTTATATTATATAAAACTTTAGTTTTTTGGTTATTTAGATTTTAATTAGAAGTTGTTATTTTTTATTTTCTTCATAGAATCTATTTAAAAAAGATAGTTTGATTTAAAAAATAGATAAGAAAGAGAAACATATCAATTAATAAAAATTATTTTTAATAAGAGAGAAAATTGTGTATTAGTATTTAAATTACTACAACACTTTTTTAGAATGATTTTAGAAAAAAAACAAGTGTCAAAAACATGGGTTAAAAGAATAAAAAATGACAAAAGAAACATTGTTTTATAAGGTTATAGATTTGTTATTGTGTTGACTTTGGGTTGGAATTTGAAAGTTGTTACTCTTAAGTCTTGAATGAATTATTAGTTTTATTGTAAATGGTAACACGAAACCAAGCAAAACTAAGTGCTGGGTTAAAACCGAATCAAATTCGAGCATGAAGTTTGCACTTGAATTTGTAAATTCAAACCGAACCAAAAAGTCAACTTGAAACCAAATCGAGTTCAAGAAGAGCTGCTTTTGGTTTGGTTCGTGAACAATCCTAACCGAACTGAAAACCGAAAACCAATAACCGCAAAAAATCAAAACAAAACGGTTTTAAAAACCTAAAACTGAACTATCATTTTTTTGGTTTCAGTTTTAGGCTAAATCCAAACTAAAACGAACCATACACACCACTAGGTTGTACAATGTGGTTTAGTGATTGTACCCATCTTTTTTCTTAATTTTTACTTTTATATCTAATCTTTGGGTTTTATTTTTTTTTGTTTTTATTACTTTTTAGTACATGTTTTTTTGATGTTAATGATCAGTAACGATGGTGTGTTATTGGTGTTATTTTTAATGATTTTACGCCCTTTGCAAGGCTTTATACTAGTTATATATAACACTAATTATCAAATAGTTTGTGCATCATAGGTTGTATGTAAGTTTCAATGGCTTGTACCCGCTTTTGCTTTGTTCTTTTTTAATTTTCTTACTTTTAACCTCTATCTTTTTATTTTTTTTATAACTTAACCCTTACGACTTTTAATTTTCAACTTTGCTACCACATACTTTTCATTTTCTATAAAATTTTCATTTTAAGTTTCAGTTTAAATTTTACGAGTTAACACGTCGCAACTTACGCATGTGGTTCAACAATTTTTACTCTTATTTTTTCCATTTAACGGGACCGTCACAACACGCGATTTTCTTAGATCTACTTAGTTATTGTTTTTAAAGTTTTACATTTCATGTGCGGTGTTCAACGTTTTTACACATACATTGAGTTTGGTTTACTTTTTCCATTTATATATTTTTAATACGAGTTTTTTGATGTTGGTGGTCACCGATAGTGGTGTGAAATTAGTGTTATCTGGCGCGGTTATATACACTTTGTCACAATGCGGGAGGTATAATACTAGTATATACTAATTACTAACTTGGTCATGCATCATTTGTTGTACCATGTGTTTATGGGTTGTACTCACATTTATCTTTTCTTTATCATTATTTTTTTTTTATTTTTACCCAATAATTTTATATCTTAATAATTTAGCCCAACTTGTTTTACTTTCAACTTTAATCCCTTATACTTTTTATATTTTACAAACGATTTGTTTAGTGTTTCGGTCTAAATTTTGTCACTTACCACGCCGCAACGTACATGTGTGCTTCAACGTAATTATGTTTATTTTTTCCCCTATTGAATGGTCTCGTTGCAAAGCGCTGATCCTAGATCGACTTACTAATTGTTTGAGATGTTTTACATTTTGTCTATGTGGTTCAATATTATTACGTCTACTTTTTGTTTGATTACATTTTTACGTCTACTTTTTGTTTGGTTCTATTTTTAATTTTTTTAATTTCTTTTTTGATACAAACTTTTCAGTATTGGTGGACACTAAAGGTCACGTGTCATTGGTACTACTTGATATGATTTTAAGTCCCCCGCTGCAACACAGGTATCTTATTACTAGTTATATATAATACTAATTATAAATTTATTTGTACATTACGGGTTGTACTTAAGTTTTAGTAGATTGTACTCACTTTTAGTGTGTTTTTTAGTTCTAACCACAATTTTTACAAGTTTACAACTTAAACTCCACAAAAAAAATATTCACTTTCAACTTTAGTTCTCTACACTTTTCATCTTTTACAAATTTTCGTTTTACATTTCGTTTTAAACTTTACGATATAACACACAACAACGTGTGTTTGTGGTTTAAAGTTGTTACACTTATTTTTCCTCGTTTAACGGCCCCGTCACAACGCACGTTAGATCGACTTAGTTATTTTTTACGTTTCACTTGCAGTGTTCAATGTTTTTACGTCTACTTTGCGTTCAGTTTTATATTTCTGTTTTGCGTTCAGTTTTATTTTTTCTGTTTCTATGTATTTTGTAATGTGAGTGTTTCCGGTGTTGGTGGTCGCTGATGGCGATGTGAAATTGGTGCTACTTGGCACGGTTTTACCGCCTTCTACCGCAATGCGGGGGGCTTAATACTAGTAGTAATACTAATTATCAACCTTCTATGCATAATAATATTGTACATATGCTAAATGGTGTTGTGTATATGTTTTGTTTGAGTTTCTTTTTCATATATTTATTTATATTTATATATTTATGTCTTTCAAATGAATGATATAACATAAATTATTACTTGAAAATATCATATATATATATATATATACCTATTATCGACGTTAGAGCTTTATATTTCATAAATAAGCGCATGTTATCAATGGCTTCAACGGGCATATTCTCAACAATATTTGTATATTTATATATAATTACGTATGTTATCAATGGTTTCAACGTCTTATTCAACACACAAATTCCCAACAACATTTTGATGTTCGTCTTTTTAATGGTGTTACATCTTTCCCAATATGCGGGTTTGCAACTACGTTTTGATATTAGTTCTTACGTCATTATATGCTTTCGTCGCAACGCTGGGGTCATAGTACTAGTTTACTAACTAATTAGAAGTTTTTTTCTTTTTTATTTAAAATTAGAAATATCTTCACGCGCGTTGTGTGGTTAATTGTCCCACGAACTTAAATATGAAAGCTAGAATATATAAAATATCGTAACAGCTATCACTACGACTTAAAACTCAAATACATCAAATAACTTGGTGGATCAAAAATTAATAAATCATTAACGCACACTAATATTTATATATGATCATTTATGCTTGTTTCCCCCGCTTGTCTTTTTTAACGTAAATTAAATAAATAGGTAATTAAAACGATATTTAGTTATATAAACCTAAATATATGTAAATAAAGCAAGACAAAATAAAATAGACCAAATATGAAAACCAAAAAAAAGTTATGATCAAAACACAAAAGCTATAAGTTTCTTGTAGCCAGAAGTTTAAATTATATAGATATATAATGTCTATTAGAATTACCTCAATACGCAAAATAAAAATATACTAATTTTGACGCTTTAATGCTAACATAATCATCACATGAAGAACCTCACCTCTGTGTTTTCTTACCGTCGAAAACATCAAATGTATATTGGAACATTTCTTGTTTTCATATATTATTTTTACTAGCGGATTAAAACCGTGCTTCGTCGCAGTACGGTTTTAATGTATACGAGAATGTCATAATAATAGTTTTTGAGGTTATAAAAATTGATAGATGTAATTTGATAATTTATACGTTAGTACTAACCATCCGAAAAAAGATAAGAAAAATAACGAATACATAAATTATGACTTTATTATAATTAACAAACTTTATTATAAATTGGTTAAAATAAATTTTGACAAAATTCGGATACTCATATATAAAACTTTAAAAAAAATTCAAGTGATTAAATATAAATTTAACATAACTCGAATTCTTAAGTATAAGTTTTTAAAAAAAATTAGGTGAATAAATGTAAATTTAACTTAACTCGAAGGCTTATGTCTAAAATTTTAAAAAAAATTCAGGTTATTAAATATAAATTTGACGTAACTTGAAGGTTTAAGTATAAAATTTTAAATGAAACAAAATGAGCAGTATCAAATTAAAAAAAAGAGAGAGAAAGTGTTCTGGTTAATTTCAAAAAAATCCTTAAATTTAAAGTAAAATTACAAAAAATAACGAAATAGTTTTTTTTATAAGTTTTGGGAAAAAAATTTATTGGTGATAGTGAAAAAAACTTTACCTCACTACTTATAATCTTTTCTATTTGTTATCTAATATCTAATACTACTATATAATAGATAACTTTGGACAAAATGGTAATTTCACCATGCTTTGTAAGAAGCGCCTCTTCCTTTCTCCCCCATCACCGTTACCCTGCAATCAACACAGGTCACCCCAATCGCCCTTCTGTTACCCTCTCCAACAACTGGAATCATCGATTGAATGAAGGCACTGAAACCGACATTTATGTGCTACTATACCGTCACATGGAACACTCGATTTCAAATGTCTTGATTTCAACTGCATTGTTCCCCTTCTCACCACATAGAATGGTCGATTGTGTTGTTCAGTATTTGTAAGGCGTTGCTCTGGTGATTATGATAGTTGGTAAGATGTTGCTTCCCCATTAACGACTCTCTCTGTTTCCAATTTTTTTTTTATGATTATTATTATTTCTGATGGTTCCCTTTGATTTTGATGAATTCAGGTTCTTAAAAGGTAAGTGTTTGTTTTGTTCTTTACTTAATACTTGACGATCTAATTTTGTGTTGCTGCGATATAATTTGATAACTTCCTCTCACTGTGGAATTGGTAAATGTGTCCTGGGGTTTTGAGATCTAATCAGAGGATAGTGGGAGACTCAAATAAGATTGATGCAATTTTAATCTTGATTTTAGTTCTATCGATAAATTATCCTAATATTGTTGCCTTCATTTCTTGTTGTTCTTTTAGACCTTTAGATATAACTGATGTTCAATTTTTGTTTTGTGGTTATAGTCTCCTGATGGTGATGATTTAAGTTGCTGAAAGCTAAGTACTAAGACATGAATTGATTTGTTGGTGCCTTTTGTTCAAATTCCTCAGACCAAAGTAGCTTTAATCAGTGGTAAGTACATGTGAATTTTCTAGTTAAGTTTTATGAATCTGGAATGTTATCATTTTGGTTTTTAAGGTTTGTTAACTTGCATATTGTTTACTTTGGATTTAAGCCTTCTAAACTACGTCATTGTGAAGCACTTCTGTGCAGTTTTGGTTTATTCAATACATCATCGAGCCATAGTCACCACCGGGTTTCTCCTTTTTCAGGTAACAACCCATTTAAATTAATCATGCCAATTTTATTGTTGCTAAATCATGATTTGTATGGCAATTGGCCATAATGTTTATAACTTTCTATGTTCTGATAATAGTTTTTATGTTATGAAATTTAATTTTATAAAGTAGTAAAGGCTTTTAAGTTCTAAAGCTCCAGGAGTGTTTATGAATGACTGTTGATTTTAATTTAGAATAACATACAAAAGACTTTTTACAGTCAATAAACAAGTCCATACTCCTGTGTAGAAACTAACCAATACATTGTTTCATAGTTTGCAAGTTTGATTAATGAATATCATAGTTCGTTTGTTTTTTAAATTAATATGACTGGTTACAATTTAGAATAGCATCCTAACCTTTGTTAGTTTACATGGGTAAGTCTATAGTTTACCTTAACACAAACAACCCATTTGAAATTAAAATACAGATTTATGACTTCTAAATTATGACTTCTAATTGATTCATTAATTTTTAGCATCTATTAAAGGGTTTTAACAAGGTTTTCACAAACACTTCAAAACTCAACGGTGTGATCGTTCATGATTGAACAATAAGCTTCCTCCTCATCTTGAAATGGAATGACATGTATTTTTTTGTAAAATCAATGACAATAAATGTTATTAGTAAATAAACCTCAACTTCATTAAAAACCTCAAAAGCCATTACTACTGTACCATATTTGAGTTTATAGGTTACTAACTACTATTATCCATTGTCATCTTGATCTTCAAACATCCTTTTAAAAATATTCTTAAAAAACACATTGTTTTTAAATCCATTATGTATGATCAAGAAAATATTCTTAAAAAACACATTGTTTTTAAATCCATTATGTATGATCAAATTTACAAGTTGGTATTATAGTCATGATTTGAATGAACTGAGTATCCAACTATATACATAAACCTAAAAAAATAGATGAGATCTCATCCTCAAAACATTATTTAATTAGTCACTTTTGGTTTCAAGGTGTTGTGACTATTCCTGAAATATTTTCATTTACCATCTATGGGCGTAAACTTTTAATCCTTTCTAGGGTGAAATCAAGTGTGTGAGTGAGATTGTTGTGCTTCAAGAAACCTTATGTGTGATTGGATTACATGACAGGGGTGTGATAGATGATAGAGATGACGACAGATTATACAGAGATTAGAGAAGAGACATTGATGATTATGTACTTTAGGTTGTATGGTGGTTAGATGGTTGTAAACTATATGATGCGGATTACTTATGTTATCTATATATGTTTACGTCTATTTCAATGTTTTGTACTTTAACTTGTCACTACCTTAATTAATTTGTATAACTTATAAACATCAATTGCCATGGCACACATATACATTTGTACTATTGGTCCCTACACCCAAAATGAGTGTTTATAAATATGCATATACGTATGTACATACATAAGTTTGTATGTATAAACTTCTTTAATGCCAACTATTAAATGGAAAGCTCATTATTTTCATCAAGCTAAAAACCCTCAATGAATAACTTGCTTTTACACCCCTCAACAAATAAACAATGATGTCAAAGATGTTTTGACATCCTAAACCTCCTCAACTTACATAGAGACCACATCAAACTCGTCACTATTCTGAAAATTTAGCACGCGTGATGACACGTCATAAAAACCAAAACAAAACAAATGCTCATGGACATTAAAGACAAGTTTATTCGGTTGAAGTTTTGAGTTCTGGCTGAATCCAAAACGATTATTCTTGAATAATGAAAAAAAATAATCAGAACAATCTCTCATCTTCCTTGATGGTGGCGAGAACAACCATCAGCGGCCGCCTTATTATCACTATAAACCGTGGTGGAGCAACCTCTGTAGTGAACCGTTGGTTAGGGCTTTTGGGTGTAGCCATGGATTCATGCATGGGTTGTGTCGGTGACGTGAAATCATGTGTGGTGGAAGGTGGTATTTATAGAGGTATGCCGTAAGGGAGAGGTTGTTTACGGTGGATATTAGCCTTGCAATTTAACAAATGGTACACCGTCCTTCACTTTTTTGTATTAATTACACGTCTTTGTCGTTTTAAAGCAAGGAAAATGAACACACAGCTGGTGCACAGTTGCATTTTGTTTTATAGTTGGAAAAAAAATATCATAACTTATTTTTAGAATATTCCTATTCTATAAAGAAGTTACTTTTAATACTTGGACTACAAAGTTTTGATTTGCTATCTTAACACTAAATATCTTCAACTCAATAAACACATTTTATCCTTATAAAGTTACCTGTGGGAGGTTTATTAGGAAATGTTTCAAAAAAAAGGACCCTAAACCTAAAAAGTATAAGAACTAATTTTAACCATCTTTTTTTTTATTCAATACTTAATATCAAATTGTAGTAAAAAAATTGTTATATAATTATTTTATGAATAGCTATTTTTGTTGACTTTTTGCAAATTCTTTCAGTTTTTTTAACTTTTATATACGACATTATTATTTTTTTAATTCACCATAAAAATGAATGTTTTTTATCTTTAAAATGAGTACAGTGTGATATAAAAAGACAATAACTTTTTTTACATTGTTAAATTCATATCTTATCATTATGTATTTAGTGCACTTTATTGTGTATTTTTGTTAGTTACTATGTTTAACTGAATACTATTGTGTTTTTCCATAAATGATGTATTTAAAAAAAATATAACAGTGGGATAACATTATAGAGTATCCATAATATATAAAACATAATTATAAATTAACAACTAATTAATTTAATATATTAAA
Source organism: Flaveria bidentis (assembly GCA_018326385.1). Classification (NCBI taxonomy): domain Eukaryota; kingdom Viridiplantae; phylum Streptophyta; class Magnoliopsida; order Asterales; family Asteraceae; genus Flaveria; species Flaveria bidentis. Next base: position 5,811 of record BJCM01241214.1, on the reverse strand, counting down.
AAGAACGACAAAATAACATGATGTCTTATTGTGTTTTTTTATATCATTATTGTATTATCTTGAATACTATGAGTTTTGAAAAATACATAAGTAAAATAACATTATAGTGTACTTCTAGTTATAAAACACAATGATAAATAATAACAAGTTTATATAATCTATCAAAACAATAACAAAAATAACATATTATGTTATCTTTAATACTATGAGTTTTAAAAAATAAATTGGTGAAAATATATTATTGTGTACTTATACTTGTAAAAAACGATGATAGATAACAAATTTATATAATCTGTAAAAACAATGACAAAAATAACATAAAATGATGTAAAACGTAAAATACAATAATAAATCATATAATAAATGATGTAGAATATATGACAAAATAAACTGATATTTAACAAAATAAACGTGTAACAAATGAACTATTTTTAAAGCTTTACTCATAACTAACCCACCACTGAGTGTATTTACCCGTTAGTTTCCTTAGTCGAGTGATGTAAGGAATAAGAAAAATGAAAATGATATAGAGGTAATAACAATGAAAAATTGTCCATACCCCATAGTGTTAGGCATCGACTCCTTAACTCCTCTACGCCACTCAATCAAGGAATTAGACGTCTCTAAGCTTTCCTCCATTGTTCAAAAAGAATAATAATTTTAAAATTATTATGTAATATATAATTTTTTTATATATAATTTTAATATTAATGAGAATTCTAAAAAAGATACATCGCTTCGATTTAAATAAATACAAAGTTACTTTTATTTTGTAAACATACCTATTTTTATTGAAATTTACGTTGTTCAGAAAAAAAATTTATATACAAAACCATGTTTTTAGATAATTTCAAAAAAATAAAATCACAAGATATCAAAGAAAAAACAAATTAAATATTAAATGAAAATGTTAAAACAAAATTAAATTAATATACATATTGCAAGGAGAGGAATGAAAATTTTCACATAAATTTTCTTCGTTTCCACGTCACAAAGTTTGGCAGGGTAGCGGCTCTATACCCCATAGCCTTATGTCATATATTTGCCTTGAACAAATTGCCATAGATTAAAGTGTAGTGAATAAAATGTATGTCACAAATTGTATAGAACAAAATGTCATATCATATAATGTCTATACATTTAAGCAATTTGGACATCAACCCTCTACACATATTTTGATTGATGAAATCCTAAATTTATTGTTTCTCTATAATCTTCCTGGCCTTACTTGTACCACCAACACAATTGAGGGACATGTCATTCGCAACTAGATAAAATCACATATTTACACCACAAACACTTATGAGGAACATTAGGCCATGAAGATGCCAATGTACCAAATAACCTTTGACAAGAAATAATAATAGTGGATAAAACTTAAAATAGACAACAAATCGGACGATATAAAGAGAATAAAATAATTTGATTGTCTTAATACAAACTTAGATACATGTTACTCAACTTTTTGAACAATTTAGACATATGGTTTACTGTGCTTCCTCAAATTCTTCAGAGAAACATGGCTTGCTTTTATCATAGTTCAAAGTGTTTATTGGGTTAATTAAGGGATTTGATCTAAAATGATATTCTCACATTCTAGTTATAATAAACCAATTTTAAAGAAAAAAAAGTAATAATTTGAACAAATAACTCATCAATATCACCACTATGCCGATCAATATTAGTTAGATTTTACAAAGACGCATAAGAATATTTCAACAAAAAAGAAGAAAAGATGTTGCGATTTGTTCGAGGCCTTATTCAAAATTGAAAAGATTTGATAGGCACGGAGAATCGCTAATATTATTTTGATTTTGCCAACCTTCAATGCAAGTTTCGTCACGTTTCATAGGCGCTCTTGCTCTGCAAATTGGCTTTTTTGTCTTATTTTTTTGTACAAATTGATCAGAGAAAAGAAACATTTAGCCCTAAGAAGAAAGAATTTGATCTGTTTTGATAAAAAGTCTATTGAAAATCAATCAGAAGTTCATTGGAAATCAATCGTAAATATGAGATGATGATGATGAAGAAGAGGATGAAGAAGAGGATGATGGGTGTGAAGCATTTGAAGTGGGTGTATATATAATAAATAATAATGCTGATAAACCCTAACCCTAGTTGTTTTCAGAATATCAATAGCCCAAGTTTTATGGGCCCAGGTTCATGATGTGAATTGCTAAAATATAAGCTGGAATTGGATGTTCAATATGAAGAACTACAAAGAGTATAGGCCCAACTTCTATTTTCTTTTTTAATAATCCAATTACATTATTTTTAGATTCAGTGGCTAATCAATCGTAAGAAAAAACAAAAAACAAGTTGAAGCTAGAGGTGCATAAACCGGGTTGAAACTTAAAACAAAATCGGGTTTTGGTCAAAAATCCAAATCGGATTTGACTAGTTCAGGGACGGGTCCAACCCGGTTTCAAAAGGGCACAATTGTACAAATATTAGGTTTATACTGGGTTGAGTTGGGAATTAACCAGGTTGAACCTGGGTTGGGGTGTGGAAAGTACAAAATGGTTTGAACCGTTGGGGAGCTACTAGGTTGAACCAAAGTCGTTGGGTCGGGTTAGCGGCTTGGACGTGCACCTATAGCTAGAGGTGTACAAATTAAGTTGGGAATTTGTTTGGGTTGGGTTAACAAAAGCAAAAACTGATTATTTTAAAGTATTAATTATGAAAAGGGCCTTAGGCTGGAAAAAGGTTAAGTCGAAATCTTGTTATAATAGCATACTTCTAACTATTATACTTGAAGTTTTAATTATTATACTTGTATGGTATTAATCACGTGATTTTTGTTTATTAACGTTTGACGTTGATTAGCCTCCAAATGTTTAATATTCAAATATAACGTAAGTGTAATCATTCATAAGAAAGATATTACACAATCGTTATGAAAGTCATAGTATAATTAGGGGTTGTTTAATTACGTTGACTGAGTAAGATCTAACTTAGTCAGAAGCTGACCAGATTAGAAGTTCTGACTGGATAAACATCTGACTAAAACTTGACTGTTTGATCAGTATCTGACTGACTCAAAAATCGTATATTTTCTAATCAACTAGGATAATTAACAATCTTAAATCAACTACTAAACAAACAATCATATATATATAAACTCATCAGACAATCAAAATCAAAATCACCACACAACCACCAACATCTTCTTCACCACCACAACCACCACCATCTTCTTCACCTCCAACAAACAATCAAAATCGGAACCACCACCACCATTTCCGGCGAAGTAACGGCGAAGATGAAAAAGTTTGCGAGTTTGAAGTTTTCGAGGAGGTTAAGGTTGTGGAGGCTCACTAGCCGGCCACCGTGAGGGAGCGTCGGACCACCACCGTCACCATCTCTATCTCTCTCATTCTTTCACTACATCCCCTCCCGACCACCACCGGCCTCCACCACCACAACCACCAAAGGGGTCACGCAGTGGGGATAGGCGTTGGCAAAGGGGTCGCACGGTGGCGGATGGTGAAGGCGGTGTAGCCGGGTCGTGCGGTGGCCGATGACAGGGGTGAAGGCGGGTGTAGCGGGGTACCCTCTTTCCTTGGTCTTGGTCAGCATGTTTCAAATCCAGATCCGGGTCAGATCAAAAGGACCAGGTCAGTTCTGATTTCAAGCGTATCAAACGGGCTGACCAAGTCAGTCGGGTCAAACCCAAATAAACAATCCTTTAGTTTTTGAGAAAACTACATAAATGGTTTATACGATTTAAACAAATTACAAGGTTAGTCTTTAGATTTTAAAATTGTAATTTTGATTTAAAAATTTTGTTTAGTCCCTGTCATTAACCTCACCGGTTAGATACTTAGATGTTAGAGTGAAATGGGGGTATAGTTGTAATTTTACATTTTATTTTTTTTATTTGTTTGAAACATAATAATCTTTTAATCGATCTTCCATATATGTCACCGCTTCACGAGTGGACGAAAGGTCGACGACCAATTAAGTGGTCAACTTGAAGAACAAATCCAGTTTGAAGCTAACATTAAAACTAAAGCTGTAATCGCCTTTCCGATATTATTTCGATTTTAGCGAAAATTCTCACAATTGTTAGGGAAGCTAGTTTCTTTAGATCTTGAAATTGAAAAATAAGATGTAGAATCTTCTTTTCGGGTTATGTCTCTGCCTACAGATAATTTAGGAATTAATAAAAACATCATTTTTTTAGATGATGATCAAGAACAGAAAGAACCTCAAATTGCCCACTGAACATGAAACTCACAGTTTTGAAGGATGCATGCAACTCAAGTTTCGCATGGTATGACAACAACGATGATCTAATCAGTAGCGGGTTTGACTTCTTTTGATGACTTCTTAATTAGACTCTTTTGATGGACATTTAAACAGAGAGTTGAAGTTACCATGATTGTGAAATTACCAAACTTGATTTTAAAAGGTGAAGAAAAACTACAAACTTATTAAGGTTGTAACAACCGATGGAATTCTTAATCTTGTTCAACACATAAGAAAATTGTATTGTATTTGGGTTGTATATTGTTAATCACAGGTGATGAAGTCTCGAAGGTGAAAATGTGATTGGTTTTGGATTTTGAAAGTTTATTGGGGTTTCAAACTTGAAAAGGCACAATAAACCTGACAAATCGTCTTTACGTTTCTGTTAAAATCTAACTGGTGTTAACACTGGTGATTAAGCGTGCAACTCTCTCACAAATACTTAGATTAAAATTGTTATTTTTAAAATTTAAGGTTTAACTTGCAATTTTACCGAACTAATGGGATCATTTGTGTAATTTTCTCTTACTTTTCGTCTTAAAGGAAATGTATAGATTATACGATACTTTTCAGAATAAAAAAATACCAAACCATGGTATAGTTACCAGAGATAGTATAGGTTTTTCAATTATTATTACAATAGAACATTTTCATTTTTCTTTCAAAGTTCCGCATTTAATATAATTTAAAGTTTTCTCCACTAAAGAAAATATGTACCTACTTAAACCCTGGTGTTAAAAAATCATGTCTGGACTCATCATCATGCTATAAAACCATTTGTAAAATTGTCACATTTGTGCTCAATTTAAAACATTAAAGCGATGTTTTGGAGCAAATAATAATATTGTTTACTCAAATGTCATATATCGATAGTTATATTAGAAATTAATTATGTATATATTCATGACTCATGGTATATGTGATGTGAAGATTGAATCTGTATCCCATGTCATTATACTTGTATCTATGTTGTAGCACCATTGTGATTTGTTTTTTAATAAGTTGATAATTATAAGTTGTTGTGTTGTTTTCATGGTGATAAAGTGAGACATGATGATATATAAATTTGACCACCAATGATTATTGAGGGTTTGTTAAACTCAAACCATTATATCCGAGCACGAAATTGCTTATACACCCACTCTTTCTGTCTATTATTATAACCGTTGTGCGTTGTGCTTTTATATTTTGCTAAGTTGATGTAACATCCGTCAATTTTTAAATTATAATCCGAACCCGAATTCATTTTGAATTTTCATATGATATAAATTTATTTATTAAACTTATTTATTCTAATGAATCATATGGATTATAAATGTAAACAACATAAAAAAATTATTTTTAATTTTCATTTATTAAACCATTTAAACAAGTTACAATAATTTTATAATTTATAAAGTAAAGTATTATAAATTTACAAATAATTGTCATTTATGAGTTCTAACATAAAAAGAATAATTATATATCAAAGTTTGTTTTTACAAAACTTATAAATTTATATAAGTTTATAAGTTGTAATGAGAATTAGATTTAATTTTAATTAATTAATAAATTATTTCT
>BJCM01241210.1:0-10622 GCA_018326385.1 Flaveria bidentis | reverse complement strand
CCTTCCATTCTTCTGCTCCAAGACCTGAAATTTTCAGGAGTAATGATGGGAGCCTTTGTCATTGTTCCCATCTCTACTTCAGATTTGTTAAGGGCCATTTGAGTGAGTGAGTCGAAGGGAGGAGTGAAAAACAGGTTGATTTGGATGGTTAGATCACACAATCAAGAGCCTGATTGCTCTGATACCAATTTTAGGATCGATGTTTGTCAATTAACACAATGTTTTCTCTCAAACTCACCTAGAACAACACTCGGTTAAGCATAGAATTAGTAAGAGTTGATCATAATATAGTAAGTAATAAAGAACACAGAAAGTAATTTTCAAGGAACTTTTATATATTGCTTCTCAACTCAATAATACAAGACTCTTACAAGCAGTGTGGAATGAGTTACAAAGAGAACCTATATATAATACTACCTACAGCCGGATATACTATGATACCAGCTGGGATCCTTTAGCTAAAGCCTATACTACAAGATTATAGTTTAAGGTATATTGGATAAAGTCTTATCTGAGATATGGTAGTCAGGACATATCCCTAACTTACCTTTGTCACCAACTAAAGTTGGTAACATGTACTATCATAAAAGATTGAACAGTGGAATAAAGTATGGTCAACTACATGGCTCTTTAGGAAGAAGCCATGCAGTATCAGAGGTCTGCAGCGGAGTGTCAGAGACCATACTTGCGTCCATTGGTTCATAGCAATGTCTTCCGAAGGTTAAATGGCTTCGGAAGAGTAAGTACTTCCGAAGCCACTTATACTTCGGAAGAGGTTGCTTCTTCCGAGGCTTGGGAACTTCTTTTTTTCTTCATACTTCGGAAGTTGTCTTCTGATTGTTCTTCTAAGACTTGATCTTTTGAAACATGCACTTGACTTTGGAAGTAGAGTTCTGTCTTTGGAAGTTGATCTTTCACTTTATCTTCGGAAGAACTCTACAACCTTCGGAAGTTCCATACTAAGCTTCGAAAGCCTTTGTATGGAGCACCAAAATTATGTAAGTGACTTAGTTTTGGTTGCATTAGCCTTCTTCTTGATCCAACAAATTATAAATAAAAAAAATTAATACATGTACATAAGTTTTTATGTACATTTATTAACTTTTTTTATTTATACTTATATTAATATAATTAGTATAATATAAATCTAAATTAAAAAAGTTAATATAATAAAAACTTAAAAATATATAAATTTAATATAATATAACTATAAATAGGAAAAAGTTAAAAAGTTAATTATTTAAAATAGAAAACGACCGTTTACTAGGGAGTAAACTGCCATTTATAATTTTGTAAACGGCCGTTTAGCCCTCAGTAAACTATAGTTTAGTTTCATGCAAACGACAGTTTTCTACCATGCAAATGACCGTTTACTCTCTGACAAACTACCGTTGTAAAATACGGAATTGGTGGTATGTGAAACAAAGGTGCCATAATTTAATAATTTCAAGATGTTTCATTGTTGTTGCTTGTTAATATCTTGTTAAAAGGCGTATGACTCTACTCAGAGTAGATATATTCAAGAAAATCTTTTCCATGTTTCAAAGCAATGCCTTTATTTTATTATTTTCCTTGATCTTCAAAGATGATGTACCCTATCACCTACATTGCTTGTGAGTTGTTTCAAGCACATGCAGGGGCACAACACCGAGTTGCATAATATCTTAAACCAATATATAACTTTTCAAGATATATCCATCTATACCCAAATCGTATATTTTGCAAATGAGTTCCAAATCAAGAAGCATCATTGATGTATATGAAAGGCAATTTTCGAAGAAATGCACATGATTTTGTCAATGCCTCAAACATTTGATGAAAAAGAGAAAGGTCTAAAGTAATCTTCTGATAAAGAGACGTAGGATTTGCTAATTAGAAACGAAGCAGATGAAGAATCAAAGCATATGCCTCAGACGAAAGTACAAAACGATTTCTTATAGATATGGTGGTTGCCTGGTTGGTGGTTTCATGCAGGTAGACGTGGCATATAAGGTGGTAAAACACTATTAACACACTTCAAAATGTTATTATATAATTATATGCTAGATCTCATACATGCATTATGATCACATACATATTGTTTATGTAAACGTTTAGAGTAACAAACGATTTAAAACTTAATAGTTTAGTTTAAATCTAATAACCTATTGACCCTACCAGAATACTTCCAAAAGCCGATTACACATTAATTATCTACTTTGTCTTTTGGTTGATTTCCTACGCCTAACATCCCGAAACTCGATTAGAAAGCCCGAATGACACCCTTAGTGAGAAATACACCATTTTCCATGAAATGTCTCTATGTGAAAAATCGGTCTTAACTAACAGTTAACCTTATAAACCTAAAAAACAAGCCATGAATACTTATGATTAGTTTTGTGATTATCATATTGAGTATAATGTTAGTGTTGCTACTATGACATTATGATGGTAAAACTGTGTGCCTCTCAATCAAATTTTGTTCAAATAATGCGAAGTGTAGTTCCTATCATTTTAAGACGGGGCGTAGTGAACATTTTGAGGGCGCCAAATATGATGACACAGACGCAATTAAGGCTCTAAACATCAATATAAGATAATCAAAAAGACTTCAAAGTCCAAACCCATAGGACACAAAAAAAATGTTTCTATCTTATTGTATCAATAAGAAGTCTGAACACTCATTAACCGCTACATTTAATCTAAAAAGAACTTCTATGAAACTATTTAGGTGATGTTTTACCCAAAATACTATTACACACAATCATACTATATTAGAAAGTAGGGGTGTGCTCGGTTCGGTTTTTACCATTCACTAAAACCGACTTTATCGGTTATTAAAATTTCCCCACCAATCGATTTTTGGTTATTTGGTTTTTATGACGGTTTCGATTCGGTTTTCGGTTTTTTGGTTTTTTCCTCGACCAAACATTAATCGAAAGTGCTTAAACAATAAGTATAGTGATTAAAATATAAAAAGAAACTATTCGCTACAAAAGTAAATAGTTTATGACTAAAAAATAAAAATAAGTTTGTTTTCAATATATTGTTCGAGAACGGTGGCTACACAATAGTAGCTAGAGATAGGGGTGTTTATCGGATTAGATAACAGATTATTCGGATTTGAAAATTTCAGGACCCTATCCGAAATCCGATCCGATCCGAATAAGGAATTTTATATCGGATCCGAATTTATCCGAATTCAATTTGAATCGGATTCGGATAATATCCGAATAATCCGAATAAACCAAATAAGATTTTTTTTAATTTTTTTTTGTTTTTTTGCTAATTTTTTAATTTTTAATATTTTATAAGTTGGAATCACAATAAAAAATATAAAACTAAAAAAAATAAATTGTACGCAAATTCAAAATTTAAATATAATAGGTAATTGTATGAAACACGAAGATTAGAATCTCTAATTTAAAACAACGGTTGATTATTGCATAATTATTTAAGATTATGATTAAAATGTGTAAATATTCATGTGTGTTGAGTTGAAAACATAATAGATAGTTGAGTAATGAGTTTTGGGCTAGAAATATACTTGAAGTCTTATTCGGATTATTCGGATATCCGAATAATCCGAATAACACGAATAAAAAAATTGTAATATCCGAAATCCGATCCGAAATCCGAATAAGGAATTCGGATTCGGATGAGATCTGATCGGAATATCCGAATAAGGATTCGGATCGATTTATTCGGATTCGGATACGAATCGGATTTCGGATAGTTTCGGATATCGGATTTTTTGAACACCCCTAGCTAGAAAACTTAAGTTTACAAAACACTATTTTATGTTTATTGTTATTCTATTAGGTCCTTGTTAACTTATGTTTAGTTTGTCATTTTTTTTGTATTTTGATTCAAAACATATAACTAACTACACTAAATACTATCATACATAAACAATTAAAATTTCATATAATTCAAAGAAAATCAGTTCGGTTTGGTTATTTTCGATAATGAGAAATTGAAAAACCAAAACTGAATCGAAAAAGTTGGTGTCAGTTATTTTCGGTTAGTTCGGTTCCAGTTCGATTACCAATGTTTTTTTAGTCTATTGATCAAGGAGAGATGAAATATTTTATCTCTTTTAAAGATCCAAGATTTAATCTTTAACATTTACGAATAATTACAAACTTGATATATTAAATCTTAACCATAACTCTATCTAAAAAAAAAGTAAAAAAGCACTTACGTTGGGTAAATATTAACCGTTGGATCTTCTCTTTCACGGACAAATCCCTGATGTTCAACTACAAAAGGGGCGTAGGTCAGAGTTGAAGCACCAATCGAACCACCGTTGCTGAATCAAACTACGTTGATCGATCGCCACCGGAGATTATGTCAGGAGTCAACAACGAAGAAGACAAGAAGCCCGGCACCGGCGACGGAGCCCACATCAATTTGAAGGTCAAAGGCCAGGTTACTCTCTTCTATTTCCCTTGAATTTTCCACCATCAGTCGATATCTTCAGTCATCTCACACTTATAATGATGAAGACAGTTGTTTTCTGTGATTTCTGAAATGGGTTTTCAGTTTCGATTCACTTTCTAGGGTTTCGTTTTGTGTGTGTTCGTGACTAGGGTTTTATTTGGGGGGATAGCAATTTGTGCAGTGTAATCGTGTAAAAGCAGAGATCTTTTGTACTTAGGTGTTATGTCTTCCAATTTGGTTATGATCTAGTACTGTAATTAATAATTTGTTCTTCGTGTTCTATGCTTTGATTATTCGTTGTGCTTGCAAATGTGGATATCACAGATTTCTGCAGAAAAGTAAGAAGCTTATTTCACGTTTGTAGTTTAAGGATAAGTTGTTTTGCTTTCAAAGGTGGATGTGTGATATATATATTTGTAGCTGATGCGTTACCATAAAAGATTATATCTTTCTTTGATTTTACTATGTAGTCGGTGTTTGTTGTTGTTGGGTTGAATTGTGTTTAGCATTTCGAACCATTCCCGAGTCTAGATTTGAGCTGCAATATGTAGAGAACCTGTTAGAACGGGTTCTAACTCCTAAGGTTGTAACCTTGGGACTACCCTTTGAAAATCAGGTTAGTATGTATATGTATTTTTAACAAGTATACAAAAGGAAATGGTAAAGTAGAGAGTGTAGTAGAGAGAGATCTGATAGTCATTATAAAGGATTACAAATGAAAACGAAATAACGTGGACAATATGGAATGTTGAAGTACCTACCCATTATTCTAATGTTACTACTGAAAAGGAAGCTGAAGTAAAAGAACAATTAATACATGTAATAGTGATGTGCTGCTAAAAAAAACATCAACCAGTAGCACGTATCAATTCTTGTACCCTCGTTACGCCCTAGTCTTCAAGGACAAATAGAGAAGAAAAAACCAAGGTGGTCTCCATTCGAGTCGAACCACGATGTTTGTGGTGGTCTCTACATAAAGCCACACTGTTCACCATGAGGGTCACACTCATGTCTCTTGGTGCCATCCCGATCTTCATTGCGTGGTTTGGTGGAGTAGGGTGACAACAATTTTACTAAAGATTTGCATGGGGTTGTAAGGCTCACACTCATGTCTCTCAGTGGCATTTTGGTCTTCATTTGTCAATTGTGTGGTTTGGTGGAGTAGGGTAAGACAACAATTTTACCAAAGGTTTGCATGGGATTGTGGGTGTCGAAAATTGTGGGGTAGTAGAAGACTTGGTGTTTGTTGGTCTGGTTGGCAAAACAAAAAGGTGTAGGATTGGTTTCTTGTGGCTTTTGAGGTGGTGTAACAAGGGCAAAAGACGTTGTCGGTATTGGTGCGGGTTTATGGTGTGGTGGTGGTGTGAGGATTGGTTGTGGTGGGGTTCTTTGTGGTGTGTAGTTTCTTTGGGGGCGAGCTTTTTCCATGGCACATAAGTTTTGTTTTTAAACTTGTAAATTGTAATATTGACCTTTGTGGGTGTTGTAAGACAAACCGGTAACCAGGTGATGATAAAATCCACTTCTGACTATAGTGGGGTAGTAGAAGACTTGGTGTTTGTCGGTTGGGTAACCGGATTGTGGGAGTCGGCAATAGTGGGGTAGTGGAAGACTTGGTGTTTGTCGGTTGGGTTGGCAAATCAAAAGGTGTAGGATTGATTCCTTGTGGCTTTTTTGGTGGGGTAACAAGGGCAAGGGACGTTGCCAGTATTGGTGGGGGGCTTATGGTGTGGCGGTGGTGTGAGGATTGGTTTTGGTGGGGGTTCTTTGTGGTGTGTAGGTTCTTTGGGGGCGAGCTTTTTCCATGGCACATAAGTTTGTTTTAAACTTGTAATACTAGCCTTTGTGGATGTTGACCGGTAATTGGGTTATGATAAAATCCACTTCTGACATGGTAATATAGTGATTGGATATCCCATTGATAGGAATCTGTGAAAGTTGAGGTATGGGGAGACATGAGAGTTGGCTAATGTAAGCACCAAATTATGTAGCCAGATTCGAGATCGTCAATCTCCAAGTGAAAATGAGAAAAACACAGCAAACATAAGTATTTGATTTATATTCCTCCTTTCTTTTAGAAATCTCATAACCATTATTAAGGCTTACAAATGGAAACCAACATGAAAATAACATGGACATTGGACAATATGGGATATAGAAATAACTACCCACTATTCTAATGTTACTACTGAGAAGGAAGCCAAAGTAAAAGAACAATTAATGCATGAAATAGTGATGGCACTGTGGTGTTGAATAGGAGCACACATCAGATTTTCTGGTAGAGTAGGATATGGAGGATGGAAGAGCCATGAGGTGAGCTCGTATATTGAGTGGTTGCCCCTTCGTTATAAAGAAGGGGTGGTTGGCTGGAATAGGCACAATGAGCTGAAGCTACCAAGTCCAGGCCCATGTGTTGAGCCCAATGTGACACACGTCACCATTGTTCATAGAAATTGAGATAATCTAGCTTGAGATATTTTGATTGTACAAGCTGGAAGATCGACAATCACACTTGTACGACAATGATAATGTTAGGTGAGTTAATATTTTGGCCATCAATGTCACAGGGAGTGCAAAAAGAGTTTTGAGGGGGGTGAAATTACATGACAGTAAGTGACTTGATAGCCTCCCTTGTGTAAGGTTTCATGAATCATGGTACAACTGGAAGATGTTTGTTTTAGAAGATATGATTATAAACAAGTTCCCACTAGCTTTTCTTGATTATAATTTTCAGATTGTAGGGTCTTTTTAATTTGCGTTATTCCAGTGACTTACCATATTCATATTATCCCCTTCATGAAGTTTGTGAACAGTTAGTTTTTGCAATGGAGCAATTATTCACTTTCTAAGTCCTGCACATGACTGCTTTTGTGATTTTGGCATACATAATGCAATTTGATGTCATCTCCTCTTTGTTTGAAGTAATAACTCATGTGCCATTGCTTGTTCTGTTTCCAGGATGGTAATGAAGTGTTCTTCAGGATCAAAAGGAGCACACAGCTGAAGAAGCTTATGAATGCTTACTGTGACCGACAGTCAGTTGAGCTTAATTCTATTGCTTTTTTGTTTGATGGGCGTCGTCTTCGTGGGGAGCAGACTCCTGATGAGGTTTTTTCTTCTTTTTTCTCTCTTACTCAAACACATACACACATGGTACCAACAACAGGGAAATCTCTGCAAAGAGTAATCCAACCCTGCTTGTTTCTAAGATGCTTTATCTGGTTGTGCTTATTTGAGGTGGCCTTTTTTGACCCATTTACTTATGAATGAGTTAATTTGCTTTATGTTCCACCTCAAACAGATCAAATACAAAAAAATTGCCAAAAGAGGAACAAGTCTAATGGACTGCTGATTGGTGGAATTTTATTTCAAATAATTCTTATAGATTGTTTTGTAAATAGATTTATAGTATTATTGTAACTTATTATTCTGTAGTCATCTTTCAAACATTTATATATGGATTACAGAATCGAGCCTTGGGCATTTCCCTTTGCCTCATGAGGCGTAAGCCTTGAGTAGAAAGCCCTAGGTGGAATTAAAAAATAAATATAAATATTATATATCTTATAAAAAATATTATGCAAACTACTTTCATCATCGGATTTAAAGAAAACACACATTAAAAAGACATGGAATGTTTGAAATTGACACAGAGTGTAAAACATCAAAAATAAACATTAAAACCCCCTGAGGCACAACTTTTCTTACTGCCTCAGCCCTATGAGGCGCACATACAAAACAACCCTCTAAGGCGTCGGCTCATACTTGTTTTTTGGGAGCCTCGGCTCAAGGCGCTACACCTTAGATGTATTTTTAAACTATGTTTGCAGGTCAACCCAACCCAAACTGGACTGTTTTACCATTACTAAAAATGACCCATTCTATCCTGTCTGTTTAATCTTTACGATCTCTATTGCTGACATTTCGCATGTTCTGACATGTTCTGCCACAGTTGGAAATGGAAGAAGGTGATGAGATAGATGCAATGCTTCATCAAACAGGAGGTACATCTAGCAACCTCTGGATTTAGAACACTCGACACTCATCATATGTGCTGTACAAACGCCAGTTGAACTATACTGATGCTGGTTGTTATCTCTGTTTGAGTATTCTGTTGTCGAGGTTTGTGATTTGTGTTTGAGGTTTAAACTCCATGTAGGATTTATTACCATAATATGTACCATGTTAAATACAGTATATGCTCTCGTGTTTGCAGTATGTTGATCTGTTTGAAACCAGTGAGCCTGCATATTTGTATTTGCCTTGGTTAACCTTTTTAGTAAACTTATGTTATTTGTGTTTACTGTTGATGGAAATTTTCATATGATATCTTCAAAATTTTCAGTTTAGGGGCCCCTTGCTCTTTCTGAAAAATTGTTGTTTAACTTGAAATTATTCTACAAAGTATATCAACTAGAGGTGATAGTTGAGTTGGTTTGATATAGTATATAAAATCTGCAGGTCACATATACAATCAACTGCAACCCCATTTCACATTCCAAAGCCTTTTTCATATCTTTGGCTCTAGTTATTTTGTGTTTTAGCATGATTAAAGCCAATAAGAGCAACTACTTTCATATCTTTGGCCCTAGGATTTACCCATTTAGCTTTGAGTGGTCGATTTAAGTTGTTTATGAAGGGGCAACGACCAGGTGGTGTTCAAAGATGGCTTGGTCCGACGAGAGGAGCTCAATAACATGTTAGATAATTTTGTGCAATATGATTTACATAAAGAAACATAATTGATAACCCTCAAACCAGTACAAATGAGAAATTGACAAGCTTATTTACCAAAGTTTTATTGGTAAGTGGCTTCACACAAGATCAATATGCAATACTTGAACATACACAAAAATGAGAGAGGACGATGTATTTCAACTAGCTTGCATCTCTACCCTTTTTTTTCTTTTTGTGGTTCTTAATGAGTCTGTCAATATATGGTTTCAACATTGAGCATGATTTCTAGCTAGTTGATGTCATATAGTTCCAGGTGTTTCTTGTATTTATTGGATAGATGTTTGAGTGCCGTCTTGGAGCCCTTCTTAACTAGCATGTGAATATAAATCGTGACCCATTTAGGGTGGAAAGAATGAGTGAAAGATGATGTGGGAAGGGGGAGAGTGGCGAAGAGACCTGCGGATGTGGTGTGGGATGTAGGCCATCCCAATTTGGAGAAGCAACGAAAAAAAGTTGATGTGCGGAAGCAAAAAAGTTTGAAGGGAGGATGCGGGAGAACGGTAGCACCACCTTGCTATTCAAACAAGATAGCTGAGATGGGATGAGTTTTCTTTATCATCAGAACCAACATACTGCTAACATAATCTTTACCATTTGCGCAATTAACCCTTTTGATTTTATTTAATATACAACAAAACTCATAATTATTTCTTTTATGTTTTTAGACTTTTTCAAAACAATATTAAATAAATATAAGAACTAATATTATAAGCATTTTATTACAAATGATCAAAACTAAATACCAATATAAACAAACAAGGCCAACAACACTTGAGTATCAAACAAACGTGAAGACAAGATTAGCTAGTATATATAGACAAATGAATAAAAAATTTATTAAAGAAATAATAAAATAATAAAACATGATGTGAATTGTAATAAGCATATCAAGGTGGGCCAATAGGATTGAGACTCTTCAAAAGGGAGATGTTCTCTAATTTATAAAGTTCCAATCATTAATATCTTTTACTAGTATAATACACTAATCAGACACGACACGATAAGAAACGATCACGATAAGGGCTGACACGAACACAACACGATAACTAATCGTGTCATTTTCTCCAGACACGAACACGAACCTGCTTAAAAACATGTTACACGATACGACCTGTTAAGAGACACGATAAAAATCACACGTTTAGTGAAACAAAAATTGATAGAAGTCTATCAAAATACTTAATATACCATAATCTTTAGCATGATAATCTTGACATATTTGAAACAAAAGTCAATAAAAAAGTCTATTTTGACCGATAACATAGTTTAAAGAGGTAATATACGGAGAACAAAGAGAGCTCAAGCGGAGGCCGAAGACTTGGTCAGTGGTATTGTGATAGTCGTATTTGATTGAAGCGGTTAGGCAAGGGATAATCATTATTGATTAAAAATGAAAAAAAATGACATACAACTTTTATATATATATATATATATATATATATATTATTTTAATAAACTAAAAA
>BJCM01241199.1:0-14374 GCA_018326385.1 Flaveria bidentis | reverse complement strand
TCTTTGATTATTAATGTTTTGTTTTGAATGTAACAAGATCTACCGATTGCTTCAGCCCAAAAGGATATGGGCAATAGAGAGTCAACTAGCATAGATCTTGTTGCTTTTATCAATTTTTTGTTTCTCCATTCACTTCTTAACGATTTAACTTTATGATTTAACTTTATGATCCAATTAATTCTTGTACAAAAAGAAGAAATGAAGTCATTTTTAAATCTAGTACCATTATCACTTCTTAAAAATTTAACTTTATGATCCAATTGATTCTCAATCTTAGTGATAAATGATTTGATGATTTTTTATGTTTCTAACTTGTGTAGTAGAAGGAAAACCCAGGTGAATTTGGAGTAGTGATCTTTTATTACAAGACATTATTGCTTCTTTCTTATGCTTAGGATGTTTGTTAGGCGAAATATGTCAATGTGAAGCAATTTGAATGGTTTATTGTTAGAGATTACCAATTTTGACTTATGAGATACTTGGTGTTGCTCTTTCCTATGCTTAGAATTCTTTTTATGATAAACCTATTACTAAGTCATCTTTTATAAGTTGATTCATTATTTAAAATTTGTATGTACCAATTGTCTATGCCATAAGTAGGAAACATCTTCTGTTGCTTTTTTATAATAAACATGTTTAAAGGTTGATACTGAAACATTGTTCATATCAGCTATGTATGTGTTGTTCTAACGATGTGTTTTCAAAATGATATAGTTTTCAGGTATTTAAAAACCCATCTGGTGGATGTTGCAATTGTGTAAAACCCGGTTATTTTTTTAAGTCAAGAAAGAAGAATAAAGTGAAGGAAAAAGAAGGAAAATAAATAAAACCCAAGTCTAAGGGTAAAAAGTGTCCAAAAGGACAAAATGTTTAAAAAGTGGGTGTAAAAGGTGGTATGGCCGCCCATATGTCACACACCTCACAAACCTTCGGATTTTAAGAGAGAGAAAGTCAAGAGCAGCAGAGAACTCTCGGTTTTGAAGGAAAACAAGAAAGAATTCGAATTCAAGGTAAGAATTCATGGTTTTATGATATTATTGACTTGTTATATCCTCGGGTTTATGCTTATGAGTTTTTGTATGTGTTCGGTTATGTTTTTAGTGGGTTTCTAGGCGGTTGAATTCAATTTGAAAACGAGTTTGGAAGAAGCCATACTCAAGAGCTGCAAAGGTGAGTTCTAGAACCCCTCTTTTACTGGTTTTTAACTGATTTTGGTGCTGGAAATGTAATGACTTATGTTTTTATGAAACTGGGTTTCAGAACCATATGCTTGATTATGTGTATGTTGATGTTATGATTTGATGTGAGACTATGTTCATGCTTGATGATGTATGATGGTGTTTCTAAAGCTTAGAAAGTAAGAACTAAGCTTAGAACATGTTAGACGGTGATTGGGAATGGAAACCTAATGTTTAGGGCTCATTTGTTTAAGATTAGAATCTGCTTATGTATGCAGAAGCAAATGAGGATGAGTAATGGGCAGAAATGCGCATGAACAATTAATGTGGATGAAGAGTTAATGTGGGTGAGTATTAACTGCTAAGTAAGTCAATGCGGATGAACATGTCTAAGTATATGAAATGTGGATGGAAATGCGGATGAGCAAGTCTAGGTATGTGAAATGCGGATGAAAATGCGAATGAGTAAGGTTAATGCGTATGAGCAAGTCTAAGTATGTGAAATGCGGATGGAAATGCGGATGAGTAAGGTTAATTCGGATGAGCAAGTCTAAGTATAGGAAATGCGGATGAACTATAGTAAATGCGCATGAACAATAGTAAATGTGGATGAACAAAAGGCGAATGCGGATGAACACTTAGAATGTTTTCTGACTTTCAGGGGAAAGAGATGAATTGTAGGCCTTGACTTGGGAGGTTCCTAGGGCTGTGTAAGTTGACTTTTTGAGGTCATAGATAATGTGATGGGCATGATGTTAAAATGTATATTCAATGTTGTGGCATGATGTATGATTGATGCTTATGCATGATGATGATGTATGATGTTCTATGACTATGCCTCATATATGTTATGTATGTATGATGCCCTACATGATGATGATGAATGTTATGTTTATGTTCCTTGTGATGTTTGGTTATTTTCCCATGGCTTTACGTCGAATGTTAATGAATGAACTGGAAGTATTATGTAACGTAAAGTGGAAGATAATGAAAAAAGGAACATGATGAATGAATGCATGCATTAATGAATGATGGAAAGTAATGTATGTCTTGGAAGACTTGTATGTCGGGACACACCCAATATAGGGTGTTAGCCCAACGGTGTGCAGGTTAGCAACCTAGAAGGATGCACATCAGGGTCTTTCTTTGTGATTGACCACTTGTATGGAACCATTGTTGCTTGCCTTCAATACTGTGGCAAGGCTATTGTGCGCCATGATGGAAGGTCTATGATAGACTTCGGTCCAGTACCACCATTATGCATGACGCAAGGGCATAGCATATGACAATGGTACACCTGAATTTACCCTCAGTACTATGGCCAGGCTGCTGTGCGCCATGATAGAAGGTCTATGATAGACTTCGGCCCAGTACCAACTTTATGCATGACGGAAGGGTAAATTTCATGGTGTCAACGGAATGAAAAGATGTAATCATGAACGAACGAATGATGAAGATAATAATGATATTTTCTATGTGTACCTATGATGTGTGGTCACATATTAAAGTAAAGAACGCTTTAATGAATGTAAAGTATGTTTTTATCTCAAGAACGCTGACTTTATATTCAATTTCCAGTTGGCAGGTGAGCATTGCTGAGGATGGCGCGGGGCAGCTACTTGGCATATAGATGACATTCTTTTGTTATCGTTTTTGCGTTATAATGCGAACAAATGAAATTGTGTTATGAATGTTGTATTATTCTGCAAAAGCAATTATATGAAAAAGTTATTTTAATGTTCCGCTGCGATGTTTTATGAAGGTTAAATGTAATTATATGTTTTATGAGCGATTATTGGCCAGCTGTAAGCGTCCCGGGAACGAGGCCTTACAAATTGTTGGAGTCAAACAAGGTGGGATATTTATATCACATATTTAGGATATAGTAAGAAGATTGTATTAGAGATTGGAGCAGTACTTGACATTTTTAAAGTTGTTCAACCCATTCGATATTGTTCATTCTCGAAAAATCTTCCACCTGTTTATCACCTCCAAAGGCTACGTTTCCTCCATGTTCGCTTTTAAAATCACGAAGGAGGGAACAATTGCAAGTCATGTATCGAGAGCATTCACTGTCCACATACCATATGTTGTCATTCCTTCTTTGATGTCCCAAGCCAAGATAGTCTTGCATTTTCCATCTTTTCCCATGACCCATATTTCTTTTAATATTGCATTATCTGATGGTTTAAAAGATACACTAGATTTCCTTTGGGTGTGTTTAGCTCTATCTGGAGAAGTCCTTTGAGCTCTTTTCCTTTAAGAGATAATGTCAGATGTTGCTTTGTTTTGAGACTCATGTGTTTTATTTATTTTAAAGTTGTTATAAATTGTTTTTTTATTATTTAAAGCAAATTTTGTGTGAGGCGTTTGTCTTGGTGTTGCTCCGTTGTTCTTGTTAGGAAAAATTGTGTGTTTCTCATTCTTGTTTTCAATTGGATTTTGATTGGTTTGCTTCTTATTTTTCTTAATGAAATTAGAAATTTGAAGTGCTATTGACCACACCACTCACACTACTGAAAATTTGTAGTACTCTGTTTGTTAGAAACTTATAATTTTAAATTTGATTTCAAAGTTATTTTAAAAGTCAAAGTTGGTTGTTTTGGCTGAACAAGGATTTTCCTTACCATTTGTTTGTTTGTTTGGTAAAAGCAAAGGAAGATTCACCATTTCTTCAACCTAAGAAGATATCAAAAACTTAAGTATGCTTTGTTTGTTTGATTGGCATTTCAACCACACTTGAAACCTAATTGGCTTTAGTAATTTGTGGATCTGACTCATCATACAATATCTCGTCATTTTCATTAGTTGTTGTTCATCAAACTCAATGTTTTCTCCTTAATAAAAATTTGTATATTTAATTTGTGGAGGTGCTTGACTCTTAACAAATATTATCAAAGGTCTTATGGAAATTAATGATGAGTTGGATGATAATGATGATGGTTTAAAGTCTTCAGTCCTATCATGGGGATCAAGTGCTTCCCCTTGTTTGTTTGTCATGGACTCAAGAAGTGAGATATAATTGTCATTATAAGGTGGATTGAACTTATTGTATCCCAATCCTGGAGTGTCTTTGAATGCCCTTTATTGAGCAAGTAGTTCTTTAAAATTCTTATTGCTCACCTGAAATTTCTTAAGTTTCACTTCATTTTCAGCCGAAAATGTTTTTTCCAAGTCAATAATTCAAAAAGTTGCTCTGCTTGAGCTGGAAGTGTTAATTTTTCAGCCAGAAGTTTGTCTAGATCATTTTAAGTGATAGTATTTTAATTTCATATTGTTTTTGCTTTATTTTCATACTGTCATTAAAAAGTTTGTTTAAAACACTTTCTTTGAAAGTTGGCATGTATTCTCTTTGTATCTAGTGAATGTGTCAATGCATGCTTGTGTGTAGAGATTCTCCCTTACGTCTTTTGGGATTTCAAAGATTTTATTCTCTATGTTTGCCATGAGGGCATGATAGGAAGAATGTATTTATGCCTTATACATACACCAATCATACTCACCATCTTATTTGATAATCATTGTAGATGATTTTGAGTGTTGGTTGGGGATGTGTTGTGTGATTTGCACTGGTGTTGGGGCAATAAGAATTCTAATGGGTGGCGAAATTTGTCTGTATGAGTAATAGATAATAGATGTTTGAGTTTGTTGAGTGTTTCTATCATCTCTAGTTTCTTAAAATTCTATACAGGATTGTCCTTAGAGTTGGCACTTGTAGTATCTCACCTTGGTTCTATAAAAACCAATCTTAGTTTTCTTAACCATCCTTAACCCCCTATTACTTTGTAGGAACTTATTGAACCTGTATGTTATCATTTACATTGACCATTGAAGATCCATTTTTTCAACCATATCCGGAGGCAATTCACCTAGGTCAGGCTATATGATTTGAGAGGATGTGAAGTTAGCCCTTAAGTATGTTTCAACGCTTGTTGAGAAAGCTACAAAAGCATCCTTTTGCTCCTTACTTTGCAAGATGATTGTCAGTGCATCCATGGATTTCTCAAATTTGTGAATGTCTTCTGTCTTAAATGGATGTTGTTTGCTAGAGCTGGATGCATGTTGATGTTTTATGCTTTGAGGTGTAGCTTCATGGGAAGCATGTCCACCAGTCTTTTTGGACATTCGATTATTTTGAGATGATTTAGGAGCTGAGAAGAATGATGTTTCACTTGAATCCAAAAATTCTTCATCTTCCTCCTTAACAGACTAGGTTAAGAATGCACTGTCTGCTTGTTGCAATTCTTTGAATTTGTGAGATTCAACATGTCTGATTGTATTGTTATTCTAGGATCTGTCATCTAACTCTAGTGCCTCTACTTTTGCAACTAGTGCATCTAATGATAATGATTCAAGATCTAATCTGGCTTTTATCAAAGGTATTGACTAGGTCTAGCACTCTAAAAGTGTATGCAACATCTTCTTGTTGATCTCTATAGATTCATATCTAAGACCATAAACTATCATCTCATTTACCACTTGAAGAAATCAATGAAACTGTCGTGGTATGGATTCTCCTTGAACATGATGAAAGATTTCATATTAGTCCTCAACTATCATCTCATAATTTCATCACCGCCTTCAAACATGGTGTGAAGAACCTTCCATAGTTCATAGGCTATTTTGAAGTTTTTAACTCTGGTTAAGATCACAAAAGGTAAAGTCATAGCTACTAAATTGTAAAACATGTGTTAAAAAGAAGTCTGCTTCCGAGAGTAAGGTGGTCTTCCAAAATAAGAAGTTTTGAAGCTTCAGAAGTAGATCTGATCTATGATCAAATTTTCATCCGAGGCATAAAACCCTTTGGAAGAGAATACTTGTGAAGAGAAATTTTACTTCAAAAAATGTATGAAGATATCTTCCAAGGGCAAATTTCTCTTCAAAAGAATTCATAATTAGAAATTTCGAAGAAAAACTTTTTGTAACAGGGCTTAGATTGAATAAAGACAACATAAACAAGACACATTTTAAAAAGGTTTAAGAAAAAGATGGACTAGTCAATATTAATCATGCTAATTGTTGACATTAAGTATTTAAATCTTTGTTCATCAAATGCTTTGGTGAACAAGTCAGCATATTGATCATTTAAATTGACTTTGACTAGTTTGATCATGTTTTTCTCATAAATATCTCGAATGGAATGGTACCTAACGTCAATGTGCTTTGTCTTAGAGTGCTTGACTAGATTCCCAGTGATAGAAATTGCACTCTTATTGTCTATATGGATAGGAGTCTCCATAATGTTTTAACCATACTCTAACATCTAACTTTTAATCCGTAATAACTGAGCATAGCAGCTTGCAGCAACAATGTATTTAACTTTTGCAGTTGATGTAGAGACACATGATTGCTTCTTTCATTGCCATGTGATGATCCTTCCACCAAGAATTGACATCCTCCTGATGTGGATTTCATGTTGATGTTGCAGCCACCATAATCACTGTCAGTGTAAACATAGTGATTGAAATTCTTATTCCTTGAATACCAAAGGCCCTGTTTGGGTGCTCCTTTGAGGTATCTAATAACTCTCTTTTCAGTAATTAGGTGAGACACCTTAGGAGTAGCCTGATATCTTGCATAGATGCAAGTTGCAAACATGATATCAGGTCTACTTGCAGTAAGATACATTAAAGATCCAATAATTTCCTTGTATAGATGTTGATCATTATCCTCCCCCTCGAAAAGATACATCAAAGATCAAATAATTTCCTTGTACCTATGTCGATCGGTATCCTCCCCTCAGAATCATGACGAAGATTGTGATTTCTAGCTATATATGTCTTTGCTGCCTAAAAATCATTCATCTCAAATCTTTCTAGGATGTCCTTGACATACTTAGATTTATTTATGAAGAACTTTCTTCGATCTGCATTAATTGAAATCCAAGGAAGAAAGCCATCTTTCCTATGGAACTCACCTCAAACTTCTTTTTTATGATACTTTCAAAGCCTATGCATATTTGGTCATTTAAGGAACCAAATATGATGTCATCAACGTAGACTTGTACAAGAAATATGTCCTTTCTAGACTTCTTTATCAACAATGTCTTGTCTACGATGCATCTGATATAGCCATGCTTTGGATGAATTTAAGATATTGTCTCATACCACAGCCTCGGTGCATGGTACAACCCATGAAGAGCCTTATCCAATTTGCACACATAGTTGGGGTGTTTTGGGTATTCAAATCCAGGTGGCTGACACACATAGACTTCTCTATCAATATCCACATACAAGAATGCACATTTCACGTCAAGTTGATTGTAAAGCCACATTCCTAGAACACTCATAGTTGGTCAATCATCGCATATAAAACATAACACATTCATTTACATTTACTATAATGCTACAGCGGAACCCATAACTAAAATCATTTTATATATTAATGATCGCTTTTGCAAAATAACACATCATTGTTAAATTACAAAATTTCACTTGTTGCATTACATCACAAAAACATTATCATAATACAAAATGGATGCCATCCAAAACGAGCTAGGTAGCTACCCCTTGCTATCAGGTTTTGGGAACACTTAGGCACTTGGTAGTTAGTTGCATGGGCAAGTAACTTGCAACTAATCATTAGAATTCAGACCTGAATTCAATTTTATTAGGTTCTATGCTAAATTCTACATTCTAGACTACAAAACATACTTATAACATACACATAACCAAAAATCATCCCAAACTTACACCCACCCATATTTCATACACACACACACACAAGGGTATACCTATCCAATGTTATAAAAATGTTTAAACATGTATTTCCGGCCCAAAAATCCATTGAAACATGTGAAAGTGAGGTCATAGAACTCACCTTTGGCAACCTCTTCGGATAGACTTCTTCAATCTGAATGCACTATGAGTTCAAACACCTTAACAACCCAACAAAACACATAACTGAACATAGAAACACCTATAAGCATAAACCCAAGGTTAAAACCAATCAAGAACACTTAAAAATCAAATTCTTACCTTGAATTCGATCTCTTCTTCTTTATTTTTAAAACCCAAAGCTTTTTGGGTTTTGTAACATATAAATCAAAGTTAGTTTAAACATTTAAACTATAAAAACACAACGGGTATTAGGGTTAAAAGTGCGGTTAACAATCTGAAATTTGTACAATTTTAAACCATAAACAAAACCCAGGAACGTGGATCATATATATATGTGAAATAGTATGCTATCAAACACGATGTTCTTGAAAATACCTTTCAAGAACAAGATGTGTAGTAAGGATGAGAAGAAAGGAGATGTTGCTTCTTGATTGTCTAGACTACAAAATGGGAGTCCACAAGCTTGTATACCCACAAGCCTTAGCAAACACCTAATCTTTTTAGGCAAATAATAACCTAATAAACTTTAGCATTGCAACCGGTGAGAACGTCTCATCATAATCAACCCCTTGAGTTTCAGTGAAACCTTTTGCTACAAGTCTAGCTTCATAAGTATCCAAGTTTCCATGCATATCGATTTTCTTCTTGAAAACCCACTTACTTCCAACTAACTTAGAGTTAAGTGGTGGTTCAACCAAGTCCTACACTTGGTTGTCATACATGGATTGCATTTCAACGTTCATGGCTTCAAGCCATTTGTCACAATCCAAATTAGGCATTGCATCACAATAGGTGGTTGGTTCATCGAAATCTACCACATAGCATCCATCTATGAAAAATCCATATCTTTCAGGTGGATTACTAATTCTACCAGATCTGCGAATGTTTTGTGTATATTGATCAACCACTTGATCATTCTCAACATCCTCATGTTGAGTGCTAGTGTCAACCAAATGTGTATCGGTTTGTGGTTCTTGATCCTCCTTAATATCCGCAGTTCTACAACTAGTTCCTTCTATAAGGAACTTAGCTTCTAAGAACTCAACCTTCTTTGCAACAAACTCCTTTTCTTCCAATGAATCATAGAAATAATATCCCATAGAAACTCTAGGATATCCAATGAAGATACACTTAGTGGAACGACTTTCTAGCTTGTTTCAGGTGGGAGTCTTAACATAAGCCTCATAACCCCATACCTTTAAATATGATAGTAATGGAACCATTCCATGCCATATTTCAAATGGTGTCATTTCCACATTCTTGGTTGGGGCCATATTCAAGATACGGGGCACAGAGAGCAAAGCGAAACCCCAAAATGATAGAGGCAATGAGCTTCTAGCCATCACAGATCAAACCATATCCAATAGAGTTCGATTTCTCCGCTCGGACAAGCCATTATGTTGTGGCTTTCTTGGTCGAGATAGTTGTGAGACAATACCACAAATTCTAAGATGATCTCTAAAAGCATCACTTAGGTATTCACCTCCTCTATGGGTGCGGATAATTTTTATTTTCTTGTTGAGTTGTTTTTCTACTTCATTTTGGATGATTTTGAACATTTCAAAAGCTTCATCTTTGTGTCTTAACAAGTACACATAACCATATCGACTATAGTCGTCGGTAAAGGTAATGAAGTATCTTTCATGGTACCTAGTCATTGGCTTATAAGGAACACATGTATCTGAATGTATCATGCCTAATAAATCTTTTGCCCTTTCGGATTTGCCACTAAAAGGTGCCTTAGTCATTTTACCTTATAAACAAGATTCACATACATCAAATGAATCATATTCACTTGCTTTTAAATGACCGTTATTTTGAAGTGTTTGTATGCGCTTCTTGTTTATAAGACAAAGATGGCAATGCCAAAGATAGGTATCACTCAAATCCAATTTGAGTTTCTTGGTGGTGGTTTGGTACAATTAGCTATCATATAATGTGTTTTCACAAACCAATTCATAAATACCATTAATATGAATAGCTTTAAAATAAAATATGCCATTTAAAAATCATGAATTCCATTTTCAATAAATGTCAAAACATAACCATATTGTCTTAATTGGGCAACATAAATAATGTTCCTAGTCAAACTAGGAGCATACAAAATATTGTTCAAAATTGCTTCCAAACCATTTGGAAACTTCAAGATGTGGTCCCCTCGGCCTTCAACTTGAACTTTTGCCCCATTTCCCATGTGGCGGCTAACATGCTCTTTCTTGAAATCCTTACTTCTTTTGAACCCCTACAATAAGTTGCAAATGTGAGTTCCACATCCGGTATCCAATACCCATGTGTCAGAGGATATTAAACTTAGATTAATATGAATCATGAAAATTGTACCTGAGGTTGGCCCAACATCCCTCTTAGCTTGCAACTCTTTAAGATGGGCTGGACAATTTCTTTCCCAATGTCCAATCTCCCCACACTTAAAGCATGGGTCATTCGAAGCAAACTTTTGCTTCTTCTCTGATGGTTTTGGTGGTGGCGTTCTTACCACTCCCTTTCCCTTTCCCCTAACGTGCACCTTACCCTTGGCAACATTTTCCTTGGGTGCGGGGTGAGGCCTCTTCTTGTTCCCACCTTCATTGATGGTGAGAACAGGTAAAACTCTTTTACCCATGGCCGCCATGGCAGTTTTGAGCATAGAGTGAAGCTCACTTATGTTCTTGTCCAACCCTTTCATGTTATAATTCATAAATGACAAAGTTGTCAAACCATTTTGACAAACAGTTGAGGATCAAATCCGTAGCCAACCCTTTTGAGACACGATAATTCAGCCTTTCGAGGTAGTCGATTTGGCTTTTCATTTTAACTACATTAGATGAAACAGATTGGGTGTCATCCATACGACACGCATGGAGTGCTAGAACCGTTTCGAAGCGCTCTACCCTTGCTTGTTGTTGGAACGTTTCCTTCAACTGGGTTATCATGTCGTATGCTCCATGATGTTCATACTCCTTTTGGAGATCTGGAGTCATACTTGCCAACTTGAGGCAAGACACTTGGACCGAGTCCTCAGTGTACTTCACCCAATTATTGTAGGCCTCCTCATCCTCCACATTAGGTTGATCGGAAATCGGATCGTCTAAGATGTACGATCGTTTCTCTTGCTTGAGAACAATTCTTAAGTTTCAAAACCAATCAATAAATTTGTTATGGTTTAGACATTCCTTTTGGAGAATGGTCCTTAGTGATAATGAGTGAGTGGATGGGATTTCATTGTTTTCATTGTTGTTGGTGGCCATCTACAAAATATAACATAGTTCAATTTTAGTATTTTTGATATTGTTCATATTTTAATAATTAATGTTGCACCCTGAAAGGATCATACATGCCAACACAATGGGTGAATTGATGATTGCTCAGCTGGAGTCCCACAAGTCCAAGAAGAAATGCGGATGAAAATCTGCTAAGGAAAAGAACAAGTGTTATCTTCTGCATTAGTTAATATGGAAGACATAACATTGATGCGGACAAGTGTATTACTCTTCCGCATTGACTAATGCGGAAGACATAATACTAATGCTGAAGAAGTTACTCTTCCACATTGACTAATGCGGAAGAACAAAAGAAGATGCGGACAAGACTTTACTCATCCGCATTGACAAATGTGGATGACCTACCAAATGCGTATAAGTATTTGTTCATCCGCATTAACCAATGCGGATGACCAACATACTAATGCGGATGATCAAGTGAAAAAATGCTGATCAAGATTATCTCATCCGCATTTGTCAATGCGGATGAATGAGCAGAGATGCAGATCAAGACATAGACTAGTTTATGATGTAATAGTTCAGGGGTAGTTTAGTCATTTTGTAAAGGCATCTTGCCTGCCTATAAATAGAATAGATAACCTCGTACTGAGGTGACGGCTGATAGATAGAGAAATTTTGTTGTAATTATTCTCTGTAAATCAACTTTGATATATACAAATACAAAAGCATTTATAAGTATTGTATTGTATTGAATGTTCTTTGATTGTTTATTTCTGCCCATCAATCATTGACTTGATTATCATATTCGATTCTCAGTAAGAATATCAATCTTAATCAACCCCA
This sequence comes from Flaveria bidentis, assembly GCA_018326385.1. Classification (NCBI taxonomy): domain Eukaryota; kingdom Viridiplantae; phylum Streptophyta; class Magnoliopsida; order Asterales; family Asteraceae; genus Flaveria; species Flaveria bidentis. The sequence continues at coordinate 2,296 of BJCM01241199.1, read as the reverse complement.
GTCAATTGGTATTAGAGCCTTGGCTCTCGGTTCTGTTTCAGATCTGCGCATAGACTGAATAGAACTCGATTAATCTGATAATCATGTTGCTATTAGTGGATTTCATCATCTTTACTCAGTAAACAGCAAGAATACTCTTGTCAACAAGCAAGAAAATCATTACAGACCGTATTCTGAACCAAGAAAGAACTGGTGTCACAAGTTGAACTTATCAATCTTATAATCAATTAAACCTATATTTTCACAAGTAAAAATGGATTCTAACAGTTACTCAGAACTAGGTCATACACCTAAACCTCCCATGCTTAAACACAAATCTGAGTTTAAACAGTGGAGAATAAGGTTAAGAAATTATATCACATGTGTTGATCTTGGTTTCTGGATTTCAATATGTAAGGGTCCAGATATCCTTGTTACTCAATCAGCAGATCAAGCTACAATCTACAAGACAACTAGAATACCTATTGAAGACTTAACCCTTGATGAAGAAGACTACAAGAAAATAAAGATTGACCTCAAAGCATACTCAATTTTGACTCAAGCACTCAAGATGGATGTGCTGAAAAGGCTTGAAAAGTATGGAATTGCTAAGGCTGTTTGGGATGCACTGAAAATCATGTGTGAAGGAAGTAGTGAGGTGGCTGAGGTCAACAAAGACAAGCTGGTCAATCAGTATGAAACATTTCACCACACCAAGGGAGAATCAATATCTAAACAACTACACAGATTTGTACAGTTGGTAAATGACTTTGAAATTATGGGAGTCACTTACAAAATCAAATAACTAAACAAGAAAATGCTTCACAGTCTCCCTGAAAGATGGAAACAGAATGTAACCATGCTGAAAAACACTCTTGACCTTGAGAACACCACCTTAGACATTATGATAGCCAAAATTGAAGCTTTGGAACTTGATTAAAGAAGTAGAAATCTTGGTGGACCAAGAGTGATTGAAGCTTACAAATTTCCATTAGAATCTCTTTGTGTTGAAAATGCCTTCATCACTAAGGAAGATGACTTCATCTTATCAAGAGATCAAATGAACAACATTGGGTTCATTGCAACTCCACCTATTAATCATCCATGAACCTCATCACAAGCATCTAAAGTCCCTGCTGCTCCTTAAACCTCTCCTAAAGACTCAAGATCAGAAGAACAAAAGGCAACTTACAATGCCTTTGTTGCAAGCTTTGAAGCCTACCTAGGTGGAAGACTCACTTCTACTCATCTAATTCAGGAAGATTTGGAGGAAATGGATCCCGATGATGTTCAGGAAATGGATCTACAGTGGCAAATGGCAATGATTGCCATGAGAGCAAAGAAATTCTTCAGAAAAGGAAGAAAGTTGAGCCTGAATAAGAACACAAAACTTGGATATGATAAATCCAAGGTGAAATGCTTCAACTGTGGCATGGCTGGCCATTTCTCGAGAGTGTAATGCACCCAAAAGAAAAAACTATCAAAGGAACTCTCTAGGCCAATCATAATCACAGCCAAACTCAAGCTATCACACCAACAACCAACAACAGCAGTATCATCATTCTCATCATCAACAAACTTACCAGAATCAACAACAACTAACAAACCAAGCTCATGCAAGCAGTTAGCCTTCTGCCAGTGCCCTTGTGATCAAGCAAGATGGAGTATGTGACTGGAGTGTGTATGCTGAGGAAGTCAAGCCTCAATTCCAAAACCATGCTCTTATGACTCACATCAACGATGGACCATCTCCAATGCCTAATGAGGTAAAATCTAACCTTTGTAGTGAAAAATGCATTACAGAATTGCAAGGGTATAGGGAACATAATCATAAATTGGCTGATAAAATCAAAGAGGAAAAAGTAATGTCAGAAATGATGAAGAGAGAAATAAAAAGCTTTGAAATCAAAATTAAATCTCTTATTTCTGACATAGAAAAATTACGTGGTGAAAAGTACTCTCTTGCAGCCGAGAATGAGCTACTTACTAAAAAGTTAGCTAAATCTAAGGCTCAACACTCAATGACTGAAGTGAAACTTGAAAAGCTTCAAATGTCTTCAGTCAAGCTACAAGAGATGCTGGATTCCCAAAAGGATCAAAAGGACATGTCGGGGATTCGGTATAATTCATGTCCTCCACCATACAATGACAACTACACTGTCATGCCTGAGTCTATCTCAATCACTGAATCAATTGAAGCTAAAACTATGGAACCTAAATCTGTAGTAAAATAGGTGACCAATCCTCAAAACAAACCTGATGTTTATATTGAAACAAATGAGGATAAAATCAAGTTGGGTCACCCAATTAAAATAAA
>BJCM01241194.1:0-16060 GCA_018326385.1 Flaveria bidentis | reverse complement strand
TTTTATTAATCATACATATAAGTTATCTAATTAACCTCTTAATTATATAACTTATACACACACTATAATTATTATTTGATGTTATTTAACCAACTTAAATAACATTACAAATAATGTCCATAAACAAAGTATCCTTATAAGTTGTTTCATCTCATATGCAATTTATTTAGAAACCCATTTTCTAAATTGGTGTATTTATTCAATTGTATGATCATATCATCAATCAAATATTTATATATTAATGTTTGCAAGCTTGTTATTGGGTATGACCCGACTTGGATCAATACGTACTAACCACATCAATATTCTATATGTCTTGGGCATAAAGAATCCAACACCTGTAACCCCAGAAAGAACTTCAACTCTCTCATGGCATCACTTCAAATTCTGCCTTCATTACTACTTCAAATTCTGTACATAAGTCTTCATTCTTGGAACCGAAGATTATGTCATCAACATAAATCTGAACAAGCAGTAGATCACCATCCTTTTCTTTGTTGAATAGTGTATAGTTAATTACACCTCTACGAAATCCGTGTTTCACAAGGTGAGTTGAGAGTTTTTCATACCATGCTCTCGGGGCTTGGTGAAGCCCGTAGAGAGCCTTATCCAGTTTGTAAACTCTGTCCTAATGATATGGATCCTCAAATCCTTCGGGTTGACTTACATACACTATTTCCCAGATTTCACCATGAAGAAATGCACTCTTTAAATCCAGATGATAGTTCATGTAAGAGGCATAAGGTAGGAAGATACGGATGGCTTCCATTCTCGCCACAGGTGCAAATACTTCATTGTAGTCAATTCCCCCGACTTGTCAAAATCCTTGAACTACAAGTCGAGCCTTGTTCCTGATGATGACACCTTGGTCATCTTTCTTACATTTCAATACCCATTTGGTGCGAATGACTTTAGCACCTTCAGGTCTATCCACTAGTGTCCATACACCTAACTTCTTGAACTGGAGAAGTTCTTCTTGCATGGCATCACCCATGCCTCATCATTTAGGGCTTTACTAACGTATTTTGGCTCAGAGACACAAAACAACGATATGCACCATTGTGAAGGTATCCTTTTTCCATTACCAAGGCATAATCAGCTGAATATAGTTGATTTCTTGTCTGAACTCCTAATCTGACATCCCTAATGACATTTTCTAGAGGATGATAGACATTTAGGCGTGATCCAGGAGTGGTAGGAACAACTAACTCAGAATCAAGATTATGAAAGTTTGGTTCCGTATCCAAGGCAGTAGGAGTGTGAGGTTCCGAAGACTCAGAGACATCTATGTTAGAGGCTTATGGACTTGCAGTAGTAGGAACCTGTTGCTCCTGATTGTTCTTATCATTCTCCACGGCTTCATCGTCAGAGGAGGAGTCACTTACCTCGAGTGCTACCCCTGAATGGTTAGACGATTCACCTTGTGAACCAGATGATGTCTAGTCTTGTGACGGTGTGTTTAAGACATCATACATCATTTTGGTTGCTAACTTATCGTCAGAAGTGGAGAAAGGGATGTTGAAGGACTCGAAGAATCCATCATAATCGAAAAAGAATGTTGGTCCTTTTCCAGCAGGGGGTGGTGTATCTCTGAACGTCCACATTACACCACACTTCTACTTGACTTGTTGAGTTGTTGTAAACTCTCTTATTTGGTATGTTGTATCCTAGAAAGATTCCTTCTTCTACCTTCTAGTTGAACTTGCCCTCCTGAGTTTTCTTCAATAGGGTGTAAGGTGCGACAAATGGTTCGAGATACTCTAGATTTGGTTTACGTCGTTGAAGTAACTCGTAACATGTCTTGCCATGACGTTTTACCACCAGAACTCGATTTAACGTGTTACACGCATTGGCAACTACTTCATTCCAAAATTGTATGGGCAGTTTCGAGTCTGCTAGCATTATCCGTGCAGTCTCTATCAAGCTGCGATTCTTTCTCTTAGAAACTCCGTTCTCTGAGGAGTGTAGGTGGAAGTGAACTGGTGCACAATTCCCTTTTCTTTGCAGAAAGCCTCCATCCATTGGTTCTTGAACTCGGTTTTGTTGCCTGAGCATACTTGTCTTACCTTAAGCTTGTAGAGTGACTCTAGTGTAGTTACCAATTCTTTGAATGACTCAAATGTTTCTAATTTTGATTTTAGAAACATCACCCAAGAGAATCTTGAGTAGTCATTTGTAACTACATAGCAGTACAAGTCGCCTGCGATGCTTCTTGTAGTGACTGCACCAAACAGATCCATGTGAAGAAGCTCAAGAGGCAGTTCAATAGACTGAACCTTCTTTTCCTTATGAGACTTCTTTGTCTATTTGCCTTTCTTGCAGACGACACAAAAATCCGGAAGCTGGAAGTTTTTGACATTTACTCCACGCACTAGATCATTTTGGATCAAGTGATTCATCTTCCGTGGATTGATGTGTCCCATTCTCCTATGCTAGGAGATAGAGTCCTTCTAAGTAGCATTTGACAAGAAGCACTGAACTTGATGATCCGTTGTGGAGGTCTTTGATAGATCCAAGACATAAAGGTCATTATATCTTGAAGCAGACATTAAAATTGGTCCTCTAGGATCACATAGTTCTTTTTGAGGACATAGCACTTCTTGTTGTCAAATACTACCTTAAATCCTTTGTCACATATTTGGGATATAGAAAGTAAGTTGTTTTGAAGTTGTTGAACGTAGTTTACCTTATCAAACTTCACTTTCTGGTTCCCTACTTCCCCTTGAGCTGTGATGTAATCTCCTTTGTTTCCAGCAAAAGAAACATGGCCTCCTTTGATTTCTTTGACGTTTGACAGGAGTGCCTAGTTTCCAGTCATGTGCATTGATGCTCCGCTATCTACAATCCAAGTGTTAGTATCAGCACTATAGCGAACACCCTGCACATTCAATGGATATCATTATTTAAGGTTAGGGACCTAAGCCTTAACTGGCTTGGGTGTCCTAGAGGCATCACACATCATAAATTCCACCCATTGTCCATTTGAGGGTGAGGGAAGATCTGTTCTCTTCTTGATCTTATTATCAGATACAAGGATGGACTTCTCTTTCCATAAACCAGTTTTATGTAAGGCCTGTTTGTGATAAACAGACGATTGGCTAATGGGTTGAACTTTAGATTCACTGATCTTTTTGGTGGAGTCATGGAGCTTCTTTTGGATGAGCTCAGTTTAGTGTCAGAAAGTTCAACTCTTTTCCTTGGAGTCAGATAATAATGATTGTATGACGCGTTGTGTCCATACTTTCCACAATTGTAGCAAGATCTACTTTCGATATGTTGGTGTAGCTGTTTCTGTGGAGAAGTGTGTGACACACCTGTGACATTATTCTATTTTGGTTTTAACACTTGTTGTTTAGAGGTTTTAACTTGTTTAATAACATTTTCAGTTTTAACCTTTTCAACTTCTTTACCCTTTTGTTTATCTGGACATAGACATGAAGCACGTGTTTGGTTAACTTGTTTGGTCTTTTTGGGTTTAGAAATAGGCGTGGTTGACCAAGACTTTACCTTAACCCTCTCAAAATTTTCATCCAGATTAGCATTAGGCATTTTACCGTTTGGTTTTGAAGTGGTCTCCTTTTGTTTAGTGCCAGATTCAATATTTTGACATGTGGAATCTGGATCACTTACAAGAGGAATGGACACCACATGATCCTTGATTGGGTTGTTATTTATTGGTTTGCCTTTGGTATTCAAAAATGTCTCATGTGGTGGTGGAACCACTTTATAACCCAATACCTCCCCATTGTTGCGTTCTCTCACTAAGTGTTGGATGATGTGAGAAGAACTTGTCCAACTATGCAGTTTTTGTTTTAATGAATTTACTTCTACTTCCAGAAATTATTTTTGTTTCTTAGTGTCTTCTAGGGAGTTTAAATAGAACTTAATGTTATTAACTTAGTAAAAAGCCACAACTTCAGTGTCCCTAAGTTGTTTATTCAAAAGTTCTATCTTTTCTTTATAACTATGCTCATTTTGTTTTAAAATTCTATTTGCTTCTGCATAGTTATAGATCATTTACTAAGTTATCATTATGATCTAATAACCTAGAAAATTTTAAGTCTATGCTTTCCCTAAATTTATTACATTCAATGCATGCATGACTGTTAAATAATTGGTTTGTGGTACTTACGTGAGAGGGTGTGGTTGAATCAGCCATTAAAGCAGAGTCAGATATTTCTGGTGCTAGGGATTCAGAAGATTTTGTGCTTGTCCCATCCTCAGGCAGGTGATCGACCATATTTACAGTTTCTTCATTGTTTGACATCACTAGTTCCACTGCAATATCACCTTCGCTTGCTGAGTAGTCATCTAGATCCTCAACACTAGCAATGTTGGATTCTCCTAGAGACACAAAGCGAAAGCTCCAATCTTGTCCTTCGTCATCGTGAGCAGTCAAGGCTTTAGGATCCTTGTTTGACGAAGTAGGAGTACTTCTGGGTTTATCCTAACGATTGAAGGATGAAAATGGATTCTCATTTCCTGTCTCCTTGGGCTTCACACATTCAGGTTTGAAGTGCCACTTTTCCCCACAGTTGAAGCAGGTAACTTTGGTCTTGTCAAAACCAAAAGTTGTGTCCTTGGTAGCAGTCAAGTTCTGTCCGGTCTTCATGACAAACTTCTTAGCTCTTCGGACAACACTTGTTAAGACCCACATGATGTCCATTCTCTCCAGCTCTGTCTCGTCCACCTGCTTGTAGTCCTCATCTGCCAGATGGCAGTTCCCAATTTTCCCAGCAATTAGTTCGTCATAGGAGTGAACGACACCTGCTTAGAGATCCATGTATTCTTTTGCTACTTCTACTATCATGCACCCGAGATTCTCGGTCTTCAGTTTTGTCACATTGGCTTCAAGTGCTATGTATTGGGTACAAGATGACCCTGATGTGTCAGATCCTGAAGTGGTAGGTTGAGATGGAGCAGTTGAACTCGACACAAATGCCATTTGAAGTGGTGCTCTTGACATTTTGGCTTGTGGAGTTGAGTTGTACAGTGATGGATTCTAATCATATAAAGACTTTTGGGCCATGTACTTCATCCTCAACTCTTCCTCTCTCAGTTTTAGAATGAAATCGTTGATATCTGACTTCGCCAGCATATCATTCTGTCAGAGGTTGGATACAAAGGAAACCCACTTCTCTGGCAACCCATCTGCAACATTTGACACCTTGTCTTCCATAGACGTTATGACTCCATGAGTGTGCAGCTCACTCATCAAGTGGTAGAACTGATCGATGACATCATCCAAGCTCTCCTTACCCATTGACGAGAAGATTTCAAACTCCTTCTTCAATGCTTAGCCTTTAGAGCTTTTAATGATGCATTCCCATCATACCATTTTTCCAATGCATCCTATAGATTCTTAGCTTTCTTGTTCTCAGAAAATTGATAGAAGATGTCCTTAGGAATTGACTGAGTTGGTAATGCATATACTTTCTTCTCAGCATTGTACTTTACCCTTTGGTCATTAGTCATGCCGCCTAAGGTATGTTTGACTCCATCTGCACCTACAAGCATGCTATACCCTGTTTCTATCGACTCCCACAGATTGGGATCTACTCCATTCAAGTAGATTTCAAATCTTTGCTTCCATTGTGGGTAAGCATCTAACATGATTAGCCTAGGGGGTTTATTATGATTTCCCACTTCATTTTCTAGAAGTAATAGACTCTAGATTCTTGAATCCCTCCCTAAGATGAACGTTGAATATTGATCCTCCATTACTATCAACTTTGAACTTCAGAACAACCTGTTTTTACTTGTGTGAGTGAAGGAGTGTGATTGGACAACTCGTGCACTTGAACAATGCGGATGGCTTAGATGTGCGAATGAACCAATGCGGATGGCTCACTCATGTGAATGGACAGGTGCGAAGGAACAATGCGAATAGGCAGTTCAGCCTTACGAATGGAGGAACGACTGAGTTCAATCGTGCGTATGAAGGATGCTGATGGATTGAGTCATGTGATTGAGTCAATCATCAGACTAAAGCTACTAAATTTTGAGAATTAGAAGGTTTAAGGTATTTTGACACAAAAACACGAATTTCTCAAGAACCCTAATTGTCGTATGCCGGAAAAATGTTAACTTTTTGACCTGCAAACGTCTAAAACACGGTTTGACACAAAAAGATTGCGTTTTTGAGTGAAAAACACGATTTTTATGTCAAAATCGATTGAATCACACGTAAATCTAGAGCCAAAGCTCTGATACCACTTGTTAGGACCATGTACGAGATGGAGTACTTACGTGTATACCAACTCAAATAGTGCGGAATCCTATTTGATTCACGATCCAATTGGTGAGAACGCACGTAGAATCGATCTTATGTTGAATATAAATGTTAAGAATGATTGCAAATCGATTTAGTGCGATCTTTGAACTTTGAACAGGTTCTAAGAAGTCTGTGGACGGCTAGGGTATGAGATTTAATGCGTAGGGATTCTAATTGTTATGTTTTTTCACGAATTAAGTGGTATTTATAGGTTAGGGTTTCTCATTCGTGCGACTGGTGCGACTGAGTCATGCGGTTGATCCATTCGCACAACTGAGTGTTCTGTCGTGCGACTGAGTCAATTTCATGTCACAGTCGTGCGACTGATCCAGTCTCCTGGTTCAGTCGTGCGACTGAGTCAATTTCATGTCACAGTCGTGCGACTGATCCAGTCTCCTGGTTCAGTCGTGCGACTGGTTCATTAGCATGAAGTTGTTCATGCGTATGGTCCATTAGCATGGGCTATTCGCATAGGAACTTCACATGACTAAGTTTAAACATATTTCTCAACCATTCTTGACTAAGAACTATGTATACAATCACAAACCTATATAGTTAGTTCAATCATACGTTATAATACATTAAGCAATGAAATATTCAACATTATAAGCATAACCATAAAATATATTTCATTCAGTACCCATTCTATTACATATATGAAGGACATGAAAAACATTTTACATTTGAGCTCCTAAACTAGGTACACATGTATCTACACTATTCTTGATTGATAAAAATGCCATGTGCAGATTGTTTTACTTGCAATCCAAGAAAGAAATTGATTCTCCCATAGAACTAATCTGTAAACGCGATTTCATAATCTTTTCAAATTCTGAGCACAGTTTCTGACTGGTAGAACCAAATATGATGTGATCCACATACACTTGCACACATAAGAGATCATTTGCATCCTTCTTTATGAATAACGTTGGATCAATCTTCCCTGTTGTGTATCCTTGTTGAATCAAATGCTGGGATAATGTCTCATACCAAATTCTTAGAGCTTAATGTAGACCATATAAAGCTTTGCTTAGCTTGTACACATGATAAGGGAATTCAACATCTTCAAAACCTTGAGGTTGCTTGACATACATATCATCAGTGATTGGTCCATATGAAAATGCACCTTTAACGTCCATTTGGTACACCTTGAATTTCATATAAGAAGCATATGCTAGAAAGACACGAATTGCTTTAAGTCTTGCAACTGGAGCAAACACTTCATCATAATCAAATCCTTCCTCCTAGGTGTAATATGATGCAATTGACAGTTATATGAACAAAGTAATCAACAGATGCAATTATCAGAAAAATTCATAAAAGTTTCATTGATATTAGCAAAGGATTACAATGTAAACATAGAGAGTTCTCAAAGTCTAAGTAAATGCGTACATCCACAAAATACATATAATCCTATTTATACTAATAAAGAAACAAAAGGAACATATACTTACAAAATAAGTCCCTATACTATGATAAAAACTAAAACATAAAGACTAATGCCAATCTTCAAAGAGCTCCAACACATTGATTTTGTGAAACTAAACATTAGGCAATATTATGTGATTCTAATATTATTGTATGGATTAGGATTGTTGAAAAATAAAGTTTTATTTGAAATTTGAGACTTACTATTGTTTGTATCTTTAATTTGGGAATTTTATATTAATTGTGGAAGTTTGATGAATTTGAGTTGAGATATTAATGCTATGATGTTAGTTGATGTTTGTGGATGATCTTTGATGTTTTGAATTTATAAAATTTAATTGTTTTTCACACACTAACTATTACCAGTAACCTTTTTAGTAGGTTAGTTTGTTAATTGAGTGTTGAGTATATTTGATGGATGATAATGATTGGTATACAATATGTTGGACATAGGAATGGATTAGGAATCATTAGATGCGAAAAACACTTTGTATTGCCATACCTTTTTAGTTTTAGTAACTTTATTGAAATGGTGATTAGTATGATGAATGTTACATGTGTAGTGCATTGTATAATGAATTAAATTATGTTAGTATAATCACAGGAACATGTTGGGAAATTGTGTTATGGATTGTACAATTGGTGTTCATATGTTTCTTCCTTTGAAAATTTTACTCTTGATGACCTTGATATTATTAACATGCTATAATTGCGAACTAGATTGATTGTATATGATCCATGATATTTATAATGATATGCTCTATGGTATTAAAAATGGATCACACATGTGTAATAACAAAGCATACTTTCCAAAAATAAAAACTTACCATATATACAGGGGAAGGGTTCAAATACAAATTTTTCTAAAATTAAAAAGTATAAGAAGTATAAAGATGTTAACACGTATCCTTTAGAACAAAATTAGATTTGGGGTCAAAGTTGTAATGTTACCCTTCTCAAATATCACTATTTTTTCTAAAAATTTATAACTTTTACAAATAACATTATTTTTTAAAAACAAATTACACCATAAAAACATCTATTTTAATCTTCAAAAACGCTTATAGTGTTGACATAAAAAACTATATTTTTATTATGTAACCCTTTGAATTGATGAGGATTATACGATCTTTTGAGGAGTAATACACAATGAACTTGAAATATATGAATGTTGCATTTTTTTTATTTTGTTATTCAAAATCATCATTATAAAAAGCACAATGCTAGCCTTCATGCTCATGATCTGCATCTTGTCCTCTTGTTGCACCCTGAAAGGATCATATATGCCAATTCAATGGGTGCTTTAATGATTGCTTTGCTAGAATCCCACAAGTCCAAGAAGAAATGCGGATGAAGATGCTACTCAAGAAAAAGAACAAGTGTTGTCTTCTGCATTTTTCAATGCAGAAGACATAAAACAAATACGGACAAGTATGTTCTTCCGCATTGAAAAATGTGGAAGACCAAATGCTAATGCGGTCAAGACTTTGCTCATCCGCATTTGACAAATGCGGATGACCGAACAAATGCACAGAAGTATTTGTTCATCCGCATTAACCAATGCGCATGACCAACATACTAATGCGGATGATCAACTGAAGAAATGCTAACCCAGTCAACTCATCCGTATTTGGCAATGTGGATGAACAAGCAAAGATGCAGATCAAGACTTAGACTAGTTCTGATGTAATAGGTCAGGGCTAGTTTAGTCATTTTGTTAAAGGCATCTTGTCTGTCTATAAATAGAATAGATAACCTCGTACCTGAGGTGATGGCTGATAGACATAGAGAATTTTTTGTTGTAATTATTCTCTGTAATCAATCAACTTTCATATATATACAATACAAAAGCATTTATGAGTATATTTCTTGCATTGAATGTTCTTTGATTGTTTGTTTCTGCCATTCAATCATAGACTTGATTACCATATTCGATTCACAATAAGAATATCAATCTTACTTAACCCAGTCAATTTGTATTAGGGCTTTGGCTCTCGATTCTCTTTCAGATCTGCATAAGAACTGAATAGAATTCAATTGATCTGGTAATCGAGTTGCTAGTAGTGCATATCATTATCTCTACTTAGTAAACAACATAAAATACTCCTATCAACAGCAAGAAAATCATTACAATTACAAATGTCATTCTGAACTCCGAACGAACTGCTTGAACTAGTTGGACTAATCAATCTTAAAAATCATCTAAATCTATATTTACACAAGTTAACACCTTGTTAAAATGGATTCTAACAGTTACTTAGAACTTGGTGATACACCTAAACCTTCTATGCTTAAACACAAATCTGAGTTTAAACAATGGAGAATCAGGTTTAGGAATTACATAACAGGTGTAGATCCTAATTTCTGGATATCAATATGCAAGGGTCCACACATCCTTGTCACTCTGTCTACAGATCAAGCTGCAATTTACAAAACCACAAGAATACCCATTGAATATTTAACTCTTGATGATGAAGACTCTAAGAATATCAAGATTAACCTCAAAACATACTCCATTCTAACTCAAGCACTCAAGATGGACATGCTGAAAAGATTGGAGAAGTATGGTACTGCAAAAGCTGTATGGGATGCACTGAAAATCATGTGTGAAGGAAGCAGTGAGGTAGCAGAAATTAACAAGGATAAGCTTGTTAAACAGTATGAAACATTCCACCACACCAAGGGAGAATCAATATCCAAACAACTGCATAGATTTGTACAGTTAGTAAATGACTTGGAAATCATGAGAGTCACTTACAAGATTAAAGAATTAAACAAGAAAATACTTCACATTCTCCCTGAAAGCAAGATTAAAGAATGTAACAATGCTGAAAAATACTCTTGTTCTTGAGAGTACTATTTTAGATATCATGATAGCCAAAATTGAAGCATTAGAACTTGATGAAAGAAGTAGAAATCTTGGTGGACCAAGAGTGATTGAGGCTTACAAATTTCTATCAGAATCTCATTTTGTGGAAAATGCCTTCATCACTGAGGAAGATGATTTCAGCTCATCAAGAGATCAAATGAACAACACTGGGTTCATTGTAACTCCACCAATCAATCATCCATCAACATCATCTCAAACACCCAGAGTCTCTACTGCTCCTCAAACCACTCCTGAAAACTCAAGATCAGAAGAACAAAAGGCAACTTACAATGCCTTTGTTACAAGCTTTGAAGCTTACTTAGGAGGAAGACTCACTTCTGCTCATCTAATTCAGGAAGATCTAGAGGAAATGGATCCTGATGATGTGGAAGAAATGGATCTACAATGGCAAATGGCCATGATTGCCATGAGAGCCAAGAAATTATTTAGAAAAGGCAGAAAGCTGGGCCTAAATGAGAATACAAAACTTGGATATGATAAATCCAAGGTGAACTGCTTCAACTGTGGCATGGTTGGCCACTTCTCAAGAGAATGCAATGCCCCCAAGAGAAACAACTATCAAAGGAAATCTCAAGGCCAGTCTTCCTCATAGCTTAACTTAAGCTTTCACTCCAACAACCAACATCAGCGTATCATCATTCTTATCATCACCAAACATATCCAAGTCCACCTCAGCTAACAAATCAAGCTCATGGAAGTAGTCAGCCTTCTGCCAGTGCTCTAGTGATAAAGCAAGATGGGGTATGTGACTGGAGTGTGTATGCAGAGGAAGTCAAGCCTCAATTTCAAAATCATGCTCTTATGGCTCACATCAACGACGGACCATCTCTAATGCCTATTGAGTTAAAATCTAACCTTTGTAATGAAAAATGCATTAATGAATTGCAAGGTTATAGGGAGCATAACCATAAACTGGCAGATAAAATCAAAGAAGAAAAGGTAAAGACAGAGATGATGAAGAGAGATATAAAAAGCTTTGAAATCAAAATCAAATCTCTCATCTCTGACATAGAAAAACTGCATGGTGAGAAGTACACTCTTGCAGCTAAGAATGTGCTACTTACTGAAAAGTTAGCTCAATCTAAGGCTCAACACTCAATGACTGAAGTGAAATTTGAAAAGTTTTAAATGTCTTTAGTCAAGCTGCAAGAGATGCTTGATTCTCAAAAGGATCCAAAGGACATATCGGGGATTGGGTATAATTCATGTCCTCCACCATACAATGACAACTACACTGTCATGCCTAAATCTGTCTCACACACTGAAGCAATTTAAACTAAAATTATTGAACCTAAATCTATAATAAAACAAGTGACCAATCCTCAAAACAAACCTGACGTTTATATTGAAAATGAGGATAAAATCAAGTTAGGTCACCCAATCAAAATCAAAGAGTGTTCAGACAAGACAGTGAGTGTCATGAAACCCACAAGCCCTGTAAAAGCAATTTTCCCTTTTATAAAATTCATACCCTCTATGTTACAAGGTAAAAAGAAATATGTGAAGTTAGTGAAACCCACTGCTGACAGTAGTTCTAATAATGAGATCATATCTCCAAAAAATTCAAGCAAATAAGAAAGGGTTTAACTACAAAAGAAACAAACAGGATCACTGAGTTAAACACCTAAAACATTATCAGACCCTCAGTCTTTAAGATTAAGGCAGGGAGTTGGGTTTGATATCTGCAACAGGGAACATGTTGACAAGTTTGAGAAAGAGGTGAGAAATGGGTTGAAGAAACAAAAACATCCCAGAAAATCAAACAAAGGTAGTGTTGTGAAACAAACTACAAAAGGGCTGATTTTGATTCATCCCCTAAAGAAAAGAAAGTGACTCAGCAAAAGAAAATATCAGCTGAGTCACACAATGCAAAATCTGATTCAAGAAACAAACAAATGTATTATGACATTTGTGAAATATTCAATCACGAGACAGATGAATGCCTTTTTAATCAATATTGTTCTATATGTGACATGAACAATCATTCACCAAACACTGCTATTTCAACAAGTATTGTTCAGTCTATGACATGAACAATCAAAATATATCTGATTGTTACTTCAATCAGAAGGGTTTGAGAATTCCCCAACACAAGCTCATCTCAAAAACATCCACTATCACACATTTTGTCAGACCTCATTTTCACAATGATCAATCTAGGACTTGTAGATCAACAAATGACAGAAACACTTTGAAACAATTGTGGAAGGGTCAAAGAAAACATCTTACTATGAAACACAAAATTGATCTTCCAAAACAAAAACCAACTTTTGATAATGAAAAACGGGCTAAAATTCTACAAAGAAACAGAGACCAACGATTTCATTACTCATCTGAATCTTCAGTGGATGTTGATGAGATGTCTCAACCCATTCATTACCAAAATTCTCCGAGGACACCTCCAACTAAACCACAATTTAGAGGGAAATACCAAGAAGTCACCATTATGAATAGGAACGGAAAACCCAAGACCATCATGGCTTGGGTTACTTATTCTAATTAGTTCTTTTTGCTTGCAGGTTCATCCACACAGGTCTAGTAGCCTATGGTACGTAGACAGTGGATGCTCCCGACACATGACTGGAGATCGTTCCATCCTTCATGACTTTAAGAATATACAAGGAACTACTGTGGCATTTGGTGGAAATTCACAGGGTGGTAGAATTACAGGTGAAGGATCTGTGACAAACAGGATATTGAGCTTTGATAGAGTGAACTACTGTGAACAGCTGAATTTCAATATGCTAAGCGTGTCTCAGATCTGCGACAAGAAATATTCCACTCACTTTACAGACACTCATTGCTACATTCTGAAACCTGGATTTCAGATCTCTGAAGAATGGGTTGTCTTAAAGACACGAAAGAAAAATAATACATATGTCTTAAACCTATGTTCTGCATCACCTAAAGAAGAAACATGTCTTTTGTCAAAAGCATCATTTGATGAGTCACAGCTTTGACATAGACGTTTAGGGCACACAAACTTTAAAAACATGAACAAGTTGGTCAAAGGAAACCATGTCATTGGTCTTCCTCAAAAAGAATTTAATTTAATTGATCAATGTTCAGCGTGCCTCAAAGGAAAAAACACAAGTCGTCTCATAAAACCTAGTTGGTGAACACTAACAATACTCCATTGAAGTTACTTCACATGGATCTATTTGGACCAACTCATGTAATGAGTATGGGAAAGAAACAATATTGTTTAGTGATCATTGATGACTTTTTACGATTCACATGGGTGTTCTTCTGTCTTCATAAAAATGAGGCATCCCAAATCATATAAGAATTTATCACTAAAATTGAAAATCAACTTGATCTTAAGGTCAAAATAATAAGAAGTGATAATGGTACTGAATTCAAAAATGAAAGTATGAGTTCTTTTTGTACAACCAAAGGCATTGCTCATCAATTCAGTGCCGCTAGAACTCCTCAACAAAATGAGGTAGCTGAAAGGCAAAATAGAACACTGATTGAAGCAGCAAGAACGATGCTAGCCGATGCTAAACTTCCAATCACCTTCTAGGCAGAAGCAGTTAATACCTTATGCTTTGTACAAAATCGAACTCTGATTGTTAAAGAAAGTAACATGACACCTTATGAACTGCTTTTTCATAGGAAACCATTTATTGGTTTCCTCAAATCATTTGGTAGTCTTGTCTCAATATTAAACACCCGAGACTATTTTAGAAAGTTTTCATCCAAGTCTGATGAAGGATTCTTTGTATGTTATTCTTCTATGTCAAAGGCTTATAGAGTGTTCAATCCAAGATTAAACAGTATTGATGAATCAACAAATGTTCAATTCAAGGAACATTCATTTCCTAAATCTACAAATGGTCCCGACTGGTTGTTTGATATTGACACGTTTACAAAGTCATTTGATCAATTTGACTTGTCTGATGCAGGAAATATACTTTCAAATGATACTTCGTCAGCTATAGAAAAAAGAGATGATTTTCCTTTGATTCCTCCTAGATTTGATGAACACATGAATGAAGATGTTCCTCTTCAAGTTGTTCCCATCAGACAACCGTCACAAAACCTTAGTGTTTCTTCGGAAGGAGGTCCAAGCCTAGTACCATCTCACTCAGATGATTTGTCAACTGAGGTCAGAAATCAAAAACAGGCCTCTCCTCTAGTTGAAACACAAAGGACATCAAATGATGTAAGCAATCACAGTGTTGCTGAAGCTGAAGCAGGAACTGAAAAAAGAGTCTGAAAATCTTCTTAATTCAACAACAGTACTAGATGAATGTGCCTCTGACCATAATGAACTGAATGTCTCTAATTTTGATGTAACTATTGCTGGTGACTCCATTCCAACCACAAGAATACACAAGAACCATCCAGTTGAAACCATTATTGGTGATCTTAATAAGAGGGTGATAAGAAGAAAATCAAGCATTGTAAACATCTGTTTTTCTCATGCTTTATGTGTCAAACAGTACCCAAAAAAAATAAAAGAGGCGCTTCAAGACAATAGCTGGATTGAAGCAATGCAGGATGAATTGCTCCAATTCAAGAACCAAGAAGTATGGCAACTGGTAGATCTTCCCGAAGGACAACACCCTATCGGTACCAGATGGCTGTACTGGAACAAGACTGATGATAGAGGGATCGTCATCAGAAACAAAGCAAGATTAGTGGCACAGGGATACACTCAAGAAGAAGGAATCAACTATGATGAAGTTTTTGCACCTGTTGCCAGACTAGAAGCAATCAGAATCTTTCTAGCAAATTCTACATCCATGAAATTTATTGTTTATCAAATGGATGTAAAGTGTGCTTTCCACCTGGCTTTGAAGATCCAGATTTCCCTCACAAAGTTTACAAGCTTGTCAAAGCTCTGTATGGTCTTCATCATGCTCCAAGAAAGTGGTATAAGACTCTATCATCTTTTCTCTATCATCTTTTCTTCTTGAACATGGATATGAAAGAGGAAAGATTGATCAAACTCCTTTCAGAAGAAATAGAGGAAAAGATATGTTGTTAGTCCAGATCTATGTGGATGATATCACATTTGGCTCTACAAACCAGCAACTCTACAAAGAATTTGAAGACCTTATGCACTCAAAGTTTCAAATGAGTGCTATGGGGAACTCACCTTCTTTCTTGGGGTGCAAGTCCAACAGACAGCAGATGGAATCTTCATCAATCAATCAAAATATGTGGAAACCATGTTGAAGAAATTTCACGTTGTTGACTGTCAGTCCATTAGAACTCCTATGGATACTATAGTAAATATTGGACCTGATCCTGAAGGCAAACCAGTGGATCAGACTCACTATCGATCAATGATCGGTTCACTTATGTATCTAATAGCCAGTAGGCCTGACATAATGTTTGGTGTTTGTGTGTGTGCCAGATATCAAGCTGATCCAAAAGAATCACATGTGAATGCAGTCAAGAGGATATTCAGATATCTGAAGGGCAAACCAGCTCTTGGGTTATGGTATCCAAAAGAA